>PVJX010033058.1:6496-20060 GCA_004027295.1 Dolichotis patagonum
TTACAAACAGGAGGATACAAAGGATTGGAACCAAAGCAAGTCCAAAATCCAGCAGGGCAAACATTAAATCCCACAATTCCATTTGGAACATCTGAGGCAATTTGTGACAAGTTGTGAACTCCAAAGTGTACAGATGACTCCGCCACTATGGCACTTCTGGTGGTTGTAGCTCCCACGGCTTCTCTCTCAGGCCCACTCTGCTCTGTCCTGGAAGGTTTCCTCGGACAATCCACATTCCTGGATTTTCTATACTTCTGGGGTCTCCATGGCACTTTTGGTTTCAGACTCAACAGCTTCACACACTGCCCTCTGAGGGGCACATTGCCTGGCCTCCCAGGCCTCCGGAAATCTGCTGGAAGCCTTTTTAACCTCAGAACTTTTGCATTCTGCATGCACCTGAAACCAGCGCCATATGGATGACGCCAAGTTCCGCTTCCATCTGGAGCAGTAGCCAGGCTTTCCTCTCTCATGACTGAAGGGGTTGAGTGCCTGGATGCTGAGCACTTTGAATCCAATTCCAGGGAACAAATCTTTTATGCAGCATTATTCTGGCACATGGTGCAGCTGTTGTCACTCTGGCACAGGATTCCTCATTCAGTTTGAACAGCATCCACTCCCAACAGAGCTGTCACGAGACTGAAGGGGATTCCCCTACCACCACCAGGCTGGGGATTGAACTCAGAGCCTGACGCAGGTTAGGCAAGAGCTCTACCACTCAGCTGCCGCCTCCCCCAGGTCACCAAAAGAAATTCAAAGAAGCATTCTTTGCTCAGTTGGGGCTGCAGTTAGCAAACCACCCCAAGGTCAGCTCCTCTAGGGTCCACCTTAACTGAACAGAGATGCTAAACTCTAAATCACACCCTCCCCAGAGCAACTTGCATCCCCACTAACTAGCAAGGCATGGATATGAAGGTCAGCACATTCCATCCCAATGCAAACACTGCTGCTTCCTCCACTCCTTTTATGGGTATTTATCCCTGATAAATATTTTACACCCAAACTCCATCTCAGCATCTGCTTCTGAAGACTCCAAAGAGACGGAGATATAAGCTCTGTATATGACAGCTGAATTATCAAATATGCTACACAAACTTCATCAATACCCTTTGACCAATTTCAACTCAAAAAGTCATTACCAATGTCACAACTTAGTTCAAGGGTAATTATTCTGGTCAGCATCACATATTTTGAATGTTTAGATCGAATCTTTTTTTTTAAAGAAAGGTAGAAACTAATCCCTGTTTCAGATGTCTTTGTTTGAGTTTAAAGTTTGCAGCAAAGCCCTCAATCCTTCTTTGATTCCTTAAAATTATTTTAAAGATTTTTCAGCATGAAGAGTTATTTTAAAGATTTTTTAGTGTGCCCATCTCTCTCCATCAACCAATCTAGTCCATTTTCCTCTCATGGGCTTTTCTCTGAGACAAAGGCTTTTAATGAATTGTGCTTTAATACATAGCCAGACACTCCACTAAGGGACACTATAATACACAGCTCTGTGAAACCTGTCAGTGTTGCTACCTAATAGATATATAAGGTTGCTCATCATTAACTTGAGAAGTGTCATCTTTATAAAGCCATTCAAGAAAAAAATGTGTTTCTTGTCTCTAAATCAAAACTTGTGCTTATCCTAAGCAATTTGTTTGCTTTTATTTTACACGAGTAATGTAAAAATAACATTAAAAACGTATGTAGTGTATTATAGTGCTTAGATAATAGAGACTGCTTCAGAGCCTAACTGCTGCTGACCAGATCTACAACCTTGGGAAATTATTTAAGCTTTCTATACCTCAGTTTACTCATCTGTAAAATGGTATCTATAGCAGTATCTTACAGGGAGATACTAAGAACTAACATACATAATATGTGCATCATGCTTAAAATAGTCTTAGCAAGCAAAAGGCATGATTTGGTAGGGTTTCCTTAAGGCAATATATCTTACTTCAAAGGTATATAGTTTGTGTTGTCAACTACTTACTTCCCAATTCTTCAAACATTTATTTAGCTTCTACTTGGACTTTTCTGAGCCTCTTCTTTATAAACCATATATTTCTTATCATTTTTCTGATTTTGCAGTTAATAAATGTGCAATACCTAAAATTGAGATAATATAGAAATGTATAATGATTATAAAATAACATATATTGAATACTTGATATATGCTAAGCACTGTACTAAATGCCTTGCATATATTAGCTAATTTAACCCTCACAACAGCCTTACCTATATTGTCTTCATTTCTAATATGAAAAAATTAAGATCTGGAGTAACAGTGGAATTTAAATGAAGATTTCACAGTAAGAAATTGGGAATTGGCTGCATATCTGCTTTAGGATTTCAACATCTTGATATAACTACTGAAAATTTTTCAATAAAATTTCTAAAACCATGTGTTGCTTCCCAAAATGTATAAATATAAGTGTAAAAATATTTATTACATTTTAATTGAAATACCTTATGTGATTTTACATTTATTTAAATTTTCATGTCATTAATACTCAAATATAGAAATTGAATAGTTAGACAATATTTCATCTTTTGTTTATGGAAAAATATATTCAAGCCAATTACCCTATTGTTTTGAAAATTTACAGTGTTTTTATAAAACTCTAGTGGGGCATGGTGCACACTTATAATCCCAGAACTGGGGAGACTGAGGCAGGAGGATCATTGCAAGTTCAGGACCAGCCTTGGCTACAAAGTGAGCTCAAGGCCAATCTGAACTGCATAGTAAGACCATCTCAAAAAGACAAAAAAAAAAAAAACTCTAACAAACATCTTTACACATGGAGCACTATGGTTTGTGTCTGGATGTCCCCCAAAGCCTCAGGCAGTCATGGAGGCACTTTTCAGAGGCGGCCTTCTAGAATTTGTGATTGATTCATGGTCCAATGCTGGGATTATGGGTGTGAGTGCTACACCCACCCTAGGGTGAGTAGCCTACACACCATATAAGGCACAGAAAGAGTTTTCTTTCATGCTTCTCCCCTTTTAAAAGCTCTTGCTGCTTTTGCTGTCTTCTGCTGACATGAACAGCATGTTGCCCTATTGCCATGCCACTCTACCTGAGAGCCAGATGATTATGGACTGAAACCTCCACAAACTGTGAGCTGTCCTTCCTTAATTTTGGATATCAGTTATTTAGTCTCAGCAATGAGAGAAAAGCAACCAAAATATGGAGTTTGCAGTCATCCCAATTATTTATCTAGTATTAATCCTAGAAGTAAAATTAACAAGCAAAAAGATACTGTATGAGGATTTTAAGACCGCTATCCATATTTACAAAATGTAGTCAAGCAGCATTGGTTAGTTTATTCTCATAGCAAGGTTCGAAGAGGTTATGAATCCTGTCCAAGATTATATATATATTCTACTGAATATCTGTTGAATTTTTATTGGCATTTCATTATATACAGAGTCAAAGAAACATCTTTACAGCCAAGAATATGGCATGTTCAACCATTTGTTTATTCAAATCTTCTTTGTAAAGTTTTATATATTTTTTCTTATATAAAAGAAACATATTTGGGATAAAATTTGTTTTTAGATATTTTATAGCTTTTATTGTTAACTTGAAATTGGATGTGTCCCATTACATTTTTACATTTCACTTTCTATTATTTATAGGAACACAATGATTTTATTCTTTTTATTAACTTTAACTGGTAATAGAAACTCTTATTTCTTACATCAGTACCATTTATTATTTAGCTGATTTCTTTAGATCATCTAAATGCCAGCTAGAAAATCAATCAAGCAAATATTATCTAATTGAAGCCTCCTATGTCACCCTTCCTTCCTCACCAGTTCCCTAGCTCAGGGATGTTGGGGTTATTGGTGCAGCTGGTCTCAGCAGGAAGGACTCTTCTATCACTGACATTATTTAAAATGCCATCTACAAGAAGCAAATATACTTACCTCTGCACTGTAGGCAGAATTCTACCACCAGAGCACATTGGTAAGTCACAGTTCCAGCAGGGCACAGGAATACGCCACTGTGAGATTGTGCGTGGTTCTCATGAGGAAGAAGGGTAAACCCATGAGCAATGGTAGATGAAGGCATAATGAGTTCCTGAAATGACCCCAATATGTGTCAAATGTAGAACCTATTTATACAACATTTTAGTCTTTGAAAAGACAAGATGTGTTAGCCTGCTTTGCATCACTGTGAATAAATACCTGAGATAAACAACTTAAAGGAAGAAATGTTTATTTTAGCTTCCAAATGTTTGTTTTGCTAGGGCCCAGTAATTTGGGTAACAGCACAGTACATCACTGCAGAGGAACCTGGCAAATAGCACTGCTCCTTCATGATGGTGGTGATCAATAAGGAGAAGAGGCCCTGGGGGTCCCAACATCTCTTGGAGGACACACACTCAATGACCAAACTTCCTTCCGGTAGGCCCTGCCTCCTTCTAGAGTTTCCGCCACTTTCCAGTAGCACTTCAGGGTAGTGACCAAGCCTTTAACACATGAGCCTTTGGGGAACATACCAGATTCAACTATAGCACTAGTTAAATCAAAAGGAAGAGCCATGGCTTGTTTCCCTACCAAGTATCAAGGTGGTTTATTATTTTTAAAACCAATAGTGGGGTATTGCTCATTGTCTCATTAAATCTTTGTTGACTTCTGTAGTGGATTAGTAACTGGTGGTCAACTTAATCACCAGCTGAACTGAATCAGTGTGGTGCTGAGCATGCATGGCCCCCCTCAGGGCTGTTGCCAGTGTAGAAAGGAGACCTGGAGTGGAAGAGCGATGGTGTGGATTCTCCTAAGCTTTGTTGTTGTTTGGAGCTGTTGGTGCTCCTAGAGAAACCTGTGGAGATTCTTCCCTGTTATGAACTTGGCTGTTCTCATCGTTGTAGGAGCTTGGGACCTTGTTGCTGAGGATGGCTGCAGTTCACTTTGGAGGAGCTTAAGTCCTTACTTTGAGCACTGCTTCTTTGCTCCAGAGGATAAGATGTGTGCTTTTTGACCTCCAAGAGAAGTTTGTCATGCTGGCTCTCTGATACGTGCTTGGCTGTTCTGTCACAGGAGCTCATTGTTGCTGAGGATAGTCACAGTACTTTTCAGGGAAGCCCTGGTCCTTATTTTGAGCATCACTTCCTGGCTCCAGCACAGAACCCTCAGTCTGCTGGCACAGATCCTTCACCCCGCTGTCACAGACTTTCTAGCTTCCACCACTGACCTTAGGGCCTTCCCAGCTCAGATCCATGAAGCAGGCTTCATAAGTCATTGTTGTGGGCTCTAGGACTCCAGCTGGACTCATGGTTCGGAGGGGCACTGTCATGGGCTCTAGGTCTTCAGCTGGATTTATGCAGGACATTGCTGTGGGATCCAGGCCCTTGGCTGGGTTTTTTTGGGGTCTTTAGCATGTGGATAGATTTCCTACACTTTCTTTGTATTTAACTCCTTGGATGATCATCATAAAATAATGCTATAAATGATGTGTCCTGTATGCAATTGTTCTCCTTGCAACCCCTGACTACAAAAGCTAATCTTTGCTTCATTAAATATGTGCACCCTAAGTTTTGGGTTTCCTATGAAATGAGTGTGTTTCCTTAAGCATTTGGTATTGTGTTTCAATTTCACATTTTTCTTGATGAAATTCTAAAGCACAGTATACCCTATATACACACATGCTTGGCTTTGATGCTGGGGTCACTGTAATTGAGTCCACGGGCCCAACTCTTGCCCATTTACCAGCTTGGTATCTGACCTTGAGAAATTCACTCTATTGCTCAGTCCTGCTTTACACTCTGAAGGGGAAAAAGTTTCATTATTTCTAACATTTTTTGACAAACAGAACTCCTATTTTCTCAGGCATTTTCCCCAGCTTATGGTTTCCTCATGCTTTTCTTACCTTTTTCTACCTATTCTTAATTATTCAATTTGTAAAAATCTAACCATACAAGGTAGAGCTTGAAAAGCTAGATCATGAAGTGCAGTATGCCATATGTGTTTCCTTCTAAGTTTCCCGTCAGACACTTCAACTGCCTGGAAGCTTCTGGATTTTTTGGTGTGGTAAGCAATGTCCCTGCATCTGCTGTGTTTCCTTCCACAGTACTATCGCTTAAGAACCATGACGGCAAAAAAGTGTCCGTGTCCTTGGTGTCTACACTTGGAAATGTATGTGGCAAAAGTAACAAGTTAAATTTTAAAAAATACTTTTAAGTTTACAGCCACTTGTAATTTCAAACTTAAGAAAAATTTATAATAACATTAAACTACCCTGGGTGACAAAAGAAAAGTCACTTTAAAATTCCATTTCTTAGAATATGCCGTTCTATCTAAATATTTACTACATTATTTCCCTGTCTTAGAAAATAGAAATAAAATAAACGTCCTCTTTGGCTTGTACCATATACACTTCCTTAAAGAATTATGGAAAGGGCATGTTAATATCACAGCCAGAAAATGAAGACCTGAATCATCCATGCTGCGATGTGAAAATAGCTCGTAGCTACCGTCTCCCACTCCTAACCCGCCCAGAGAGATCTTTCGAAATGGCAGCACAGCTATGCATTTTGAAAGGTTGCTTAGCAGGACCTTAAGTTGTCTTATGATATAATGAGCTACTATTATTTTATTTCACTGTTTCTTATCTAATTAGGTCAGTTAACCTACTGTTCTTTCACACAGAGACTAAAACTTTGAAGTCATCTTTTATGACGCTGAGAGAGAGGAGAACAGATCAAGCTGTGAACCTGTGTGATCTGCTGGGCCAGCTGCCTTCCCTGCAGAGGCCAGCGCTGCGCAGAGATCTAGACTCTGAAGCCAGACTCCCAGGAAGTATTTCACTGCCCGTGGAATACTGCAAATCTGCTGATTCTGGACCTTCAACCTATAAAATGAGAACACTAATGATAATCTCACAGAGTGAGAGTAAGGATTTGATGAGTTAGTGGCACTGTGCATGGCATGTTGAGTGTGGTACACTGAACAGTATAAGCATTTATCAGCAACATCTTCATTAACCCCGTTTTCTAGCACATTTGGCCTCTAATTCTTCAAACATGATGAGCACACTCCTTCCTCTAGGACTCTATACACGGTGCTCCCTTAAAAGCACTTACCATGTGGGTAATTATATTCTCATTTGTATGACTTTTTGCTTAATAGCCTTCTTTCCTCCAGGTGTGCCTTCCATGAGGCCAGGGACATTGTTTTGTTCCAATTGCATACTCAGGACTATGCTGATGCTTATACTGAATGTCCAATAGCTATTTGTTGAGTGTGGAGTAAACAAGTAAGTCTAACAAAACAAAAAAGTATCTAAGTAACTTTTGAACTGTCATAGAAACAGATAAAAGTTTCCATGTTTGAAATCAGTTCTTTGTCATTTGCATCAAATTATATCAAACCTCCATTCAGTTTAAAATGTCAAAGGTACGCACTCCTTTATTTCCTTTCCAAGTACTTCGTCAGAAGCCAGATTGCAGAAATTAATCATGTCTTTTCAAGGACCACATAAATGTGTGATAGGATCTGTAAGTTCACCTCATTTATTTCTTCTTTGAAGTAATAGACGCCATGGACAAAAATCTAATCAAATCAAGTCAGTCAGTAGTAAACATAGTGTTCTCAGAACAAAATTTCTTAGCAGATGATACAAGACCTTAAAACTTAATGTTTTTCCCTTTAGGAAGTAGAGACAGAAACTGCAATAGGTTCAGTGTACCCTAATGATGCCATTATTTTGCTTTAGTGAATGTAGTTTATAATGAGGATGTACTTGCAAAGCAAGAAAATGATGTTCCTTGGAGAGCATATATTCAATTTTTCACATTACTAGCATATTATTAGTATTCTCCTATAAGAAAATTAGTCCTCTCATAGGGCAATGACCAGATGGCTAATGTTATAAAAAAGCACTTTGCACTGCTCTGGGAGAGGTTTTACATAACAATATTATTCAAATCATCATTCAAAATACACTTAGAGGGTCTTATAAAGCTTCAGACAACAGGGAAAGCAAATAAGCTTGACAAAGGCTCTGTTGAGTTAGCAACTTCAAAATGCATCACTGCACCTGCCTTTTAGTCAGTTCATTCAAATATACAACCACTTCTGCCTTCTCATTTATAGTTACTTCACTGCCTTTTTCCTCCAAGTGTGGTCAGCAGGACAGTAGCATCAGCATCACAGGGCAGCTTGTTAGAAATGCACACTGTATGAGACCGCGCCTTGACATGCTAAATCAGAATCAGCAATTTAACAAGGTCCGCAGGTGATCTGTATGCACATTAAATTTTGAGGACTGCTGTAGATGATTTTACTCGAAGCAATGAGAATTAAATGGAAAATTTCACTGCAAAATAAATATAGAGCTCATGAAAAGGAAACATTGGTCAAAGTGCAAGAGATGGTTATCTAGCAGCTGGAAGCACTGGAGTCTGACTTAGCCTCAAGCTCTTCATCTCACTAACTCTGTGTATCAAACACTGCTTGTCCCCAACTCACACCTCCTGCCCTTCCTTTTTCTTCAGTCATCTCTGAGGTAACCAGCATTACACATCTATAACCTGACATGGCTTTCCACCCTGGTTTCTCTGCTGCCTCCATGAGAGATGGCTGTGGGAACGTGGTTCAGCACTGTGACACATTGCAATGAGAGTTCTTCCTGCCATGGAAACCCTTAGCCAACCATGAATAAGAGCTACAGCTGATTCTGAAGTGCATTCTCTTAGGCCTCTCAGAGTGTTTCCAGCAAGATAAGCCCGAGTTACCAAGGGAAATGGGTAACTGTACTTCAAAACTGGCTTTCTTCTATCCTGGGCAAAAGTGATAGGATGTCACTCCTGTGGCAATATTACATTACACACAACTCTCTCTCACTAGCAAACTCACTTGAGGCTCTTTCCTAATCTGAAGAATTAAGTGGCCACATTGGGAAACTCACACAGTAAAGAGTTGAAGGGTAGCGTCTAGGACAGTGGTGGTGAATCTGTGGTACAAGTGTCATTGTGTTTTTCTTTTAAGACAAAAATGTTAATGTATGAGTTAATCTTTCTAAGCTAAAGCCTCAGTGTTCAGGTTAAATTGCAGTGTTGGCACTTTGTGATAAATAAGCAGGTTTGGTGTTGCAGTTTGGGCACTTGGTCCAGATTCTAGAAACTCAACTGGGACTCTAGCCAATAGCCAGCAAGAAGGCAGAGCCCTCAATGGTACAGCCACAAGGAAGTAAGTTTATCAATGAAATGAGTGGGCCTGAAAGCAGATGCTTCTCCAGTGGTGTCTCTATGTGGGGAAGCAGTTTGACAATGGCTCCACTGCAACCTGTGACACCCTGATTATAGACCCAGCTGAGCCATGCCCTGCATCCTCACTGCAAAAACTGAGCCAGTGATGTGCTCTATTTTAAGCTGCTAAGTATATTATAATTCCTTATGTAACAATAGAAAGTGACTGTACCTTCCATTAGGATGAAGCTGCTTGAGGTTAGAGACTCTATTTGATATGTCAAGGATCTAATAGAATATGCAACACATAGCTATTGTTTAATAAATGTGAGTAAATCTATAAACATATATCTCTGACTTTACTGAGAGAGAACTTACAGTGCTTATATCTAAAGGTATATTCTGCCAATATTAACATAGTATAAGATGCAATAACCATTTATTAGATCTCAAACAAAACTGACCATCAAAAAATAAATAAATAATTTTTGCTTTCAGTATCCCTAGGTTTAACAGGCTAAGCACCAATAACAAAATACACGGTTAACTTACTATTTCTTTTAGCGTATTTTCCTATTCCTTTCAAAAATGGTTGAGAGCAATACTCTCTGTAAAATATCACGCTGGGTTATTTCACTCAGCATCCTATAGTGATACCAACAACCCATCATGATTATAAAATCAGCCCCTTTCAAAGATGCATCTGAATACTTGGCTTTGCCTGGTTTCTGTAATGTTCTCCCAGATGTCTCTGCCTGATGTTATCTCATGCAAATAGCCAATTATGACAGACAGGTGTTGTGCAGCTGACATCTCTGGTACAGCCCAAATTTCCGAATTTTAGTCACAATTCTTTACTTTGATCAGAGCAGCTGACTCAGTCTTCCAAGTTGAACGAAATTTCACAACCCTTTAGATTATGATAAATTGGAATACTCTCACAGCCTGGAACTCCCTGCCGATATAGCACAATATAGGTACTTATACCACTAATTTCTGTTAGTTCATCAAAAACTCCTTGCCGATGCCTGTTATAACTACTATTACAAATTGATGCTGAATTCATATTTATATGTACACAAATTATATACATGTACATATTTGGGTATAACCACTGTCAATTTGAACATTTATTTTCTGGATGAATTTTTCATTTCTCACCTCATTACCTTCATCTCAGTACAGATTTCCCATCCTGATGCCATATAAAACATGTGATCAACAATTAGCATGAGATGGACCCAGAGACACCATTGCTTCTTTTATTATTTATTTATGCTCTCTTAAAAAGCTATTACTAAAAAACTGACTAATTATGCTGGAGCAAAGGAGAGAATAAAAGTAACTAAGACACTGAGTAAGAGCTATTAGTTCCTCTAAAATAATTGAAATCAACAGGTATTTGAATTGGCAAGTATAATTACTTTATTGGCAGACTTTCCCAATTAGAGAGAATCTACTTTCCTATTGAGGATCAGAAGAAAAACATTACATAAGCACTATGGTTATGTAATGGTTTGTGATTACATATCCCCTCTCAAAGCCTCATGTGGTCATAGGTGGGGTTTTTTCAGAGGTGGCTGGATCTAGAGTGTGTGATGCTGTGATTGATTTATGGGACAATGCTAGGCCCAAGAGCACTAGGATTAAGCAGCCTGGATATGATATAAGGGGGAAAAATTGCTCAAAAGGAAAGAAAAAATGGGATAGGGAAAAGGAGAAAAGAAATAATGGACAAGATTATATATATGAATATACATATTCACAATATAGATAATTATACCACTAGTCTCTTAGTTCATCAAAAAGAAGTTTGTGCTTTCATTGTTCGATTGATCATATTTATGCTTATATCTTGTAGTCTGAATAATTGTTTTGAACCTTACAATATGCAATGTATTAACCTCCTATTATTTTTCTTGAAATTCTGTATCATCATTTTTATTCTTTTTTGTTTATAAAATAATTTTTTAAAGATATAAGGGATAGAAACATCCACGGTCATCCCTTGCTGCTTTGTGATGTTCTACTCACCCAAAAACTGTTTCTCCACTACGATGCCTGTCTGCCATGCCAACTTGCCTTAGAGCCAGTCAGTTAGGGACTGAAACCTCTACAAACTGTGAGCTAAATAAACCTTTCCTTTCTTAACTTTGGGCACTGAGTGTTCCGTCTTGGCAACTAGAAAAGTAATTAAGACAATAAGCTTCTTTAAGAGGCAAGTTTCTTGCCTTTTCTGTCACTGTTGCTTATTTTGGTACTAACTGGCCAAGAGAGCCTACTTTCAAATATCTCAAGATCGTTTATTTGTTTTTCTTGAAACCCATCCCTCTGATATCATTTCACAATAATACTGAGAGCAACAACTAATATAATTAAGAAATCAACATTTCCAACTCTGATTAAATCCAATTTACCATCTTCATAGCTGCACCCATACTACTGAATATGTCTGAAGAAAAACACATCATTGACACATAATTGTATGGATTGATCTCATGTTAAATTTATGGTCTCCAATTTCTGGACAAAGCTGACCACTCCATTTACACGGAGATCCAATTCCAGTTAAAACCAGTTCCATCTCTCCTGCTCAAGTATCTCACTCCCCACCTCTTGCTCCATTATTACTTTTCCCACCTATATTTGGCATGTAGGATATCTATCATCCTAAAAGAAAAAGCACTCATGATCCCACTTCCCAGTCCTAGTGCGGCCCCATTTCAACACCTTGAAGCAGATGAATATTTCTCTTTTCCTTTCTTTTTCTTACACCCCTACCAGGTAATACTTTTACCTACTCCTCCATCACAATTGCTCTAGCCAAGCCATCCACTTATCTTCATGATGTAGATCCACACTCAGTCTTCACTGTACTTAGCTTAGCAAACCTTGACTTGATTAGACATTGTTTCCTCCTCAAAGCCTTTTCTACACTTTCCTTCCATAGTGCACTTTCCCAAATGCTTTTCCTCTGTCATTTTGGCAGGTTCCTTTCTTCTCTAACCTCTTAATGTTGGATTTATCCAGGCTCCTTTATGGTGGAACTTCTCTTATTATCTATCTAGAACTCTATCTTCATCTATCTACCTATCATGATTCCCACTGAGGTCAAAATAGACCAGGTCATACGGTGGTAACAAAACCTTCCAAATCCTAGTAGTTAAGAAAAGATTTTCGTTCATGTTACCTGTCTATTGTGGCTTGCCTGGAGGTAACGTCCCACATTGTCCTCTCCCTAGCATAAAAGTTGATAGAGCAGCTACCATTTGGAGCAGCTCCACTTGCTCTGAGCACTGATAATTACTGAAATTCCCAAATTTAAATCTTGAGCGTAAACTTTACACTGAACTCTAGTTTCAAATATCCAACCCTCTACCTAGCATCTCCACTTAGACATTTAACTGAAATCTCACACTAAACATGTACAAAACTGAGCTCCATTTTTTTCCCTACTCCAAACCAAGGCTTCTCCTTTTAGTTTTTCTATCTCCAGTCCGTGGCAACTCCATTAACTCCCCATATAAACTACACAATCGTTTATTGCTGTGCACCCTTGTGTCCCCCCCCCCAAAAAAAGAAGGGACTGGACTGAACAAATTAATTAATAAATAAATTTTGTAAAGTTCTCTTGATTCATCTGATTTCTTTACAACTTTTAAAAATTGTAAGTTAAGCAGATATTTCTGTTACAAAAAAAAGACATTCTGAGTAGTTAAACACAGTAATCAACACAATAGCTCTTGGACATTCAGGGCCTATTACTGTGTCCAAATACTGTGTAGAGTTCCTAGGCCACAACTGAGGGACAAATGCCATTATGCTAGTATTCTCTGGCAGTCTGCTGGAGGGGCCTTTATTGCTATGTCCCCTCCCTCATTCACGTGTCCATTCTCTTTCTACATGTGTATGTAACCCTCAGGGAGCTCTAGATATTTTGTATATTTTAAACAGGTTATAGGTTACTCTAACTCCCATTAGCTATTTCCAAAGCTATCCACTACAGGGTAGGCCTTTTCCTATGTCGAAGTTAGTTGCGTTTACTTTTGGACTTATTTTTTTCTTATCAAGACTCACAAATCATCTTACTCATTACACAAATGCCATTCCAGGTGTGGAAATCTGCTTCCTAAAAGCTTGAATTTTTAATAAACTATTCACAAATTATGTTATTTTTCTGGATCTAACATACCAGATGCGGCAGTTGTCAGCTGCACACTGACAGTTGCAAACCCAAGAGACCCTAAATTGAGAGGTTCTAAAAACAGAAACTCAACAGCTCAGACTAAAGCTACCTCCAGTACCTATCAAGGTGTTTGCTTCTTTTTCAAGGAAATAAAATCTGATTATGTAAATATCTAAACTACATTCTTCCCCAATCTCTC
>PVJX010033059.1:0-19957 GCA_004027295.1 Dolichotis patagonum
ACAGATATAAGGGACAGAACAAACTGTGGTCATCCTTTGTTGCTTTGCTACCTTTCATCTGCCGTAAGCTATTCTCTGTGATGCCACCCTGCCTTGGAACCAGCCAATTATGAACTAAAACCTCTACAAACTGGGAGTAAAATAAATCTGTCCTCTTAAAAAAACAGAAATGATAAACATAATGAAAGAATTGATGAGTATATCCAAAGAAGACATAGACTAAAATAATATAGGACAGCATAGGAACATGGCAAATCAATAAGCAACAAAGTAAAGAGCCTCTCTGAGAGAAACAGCTCAGATGCTGGAAAAAAAACATCCTGGAGAAGACTAGATGGAAGTAGATGGATCCTCTCAACCCAGGGAGAAACTAAAGAGGAAAAAAACAATAAATAAAGAAAAATGAAAAACATGGATGGAAGGCTGTAGCCAGACATGCTCTCACAAGAGCCAGTCCCAATGTGTACAAAATGCTGCTGGAATCTGAGACATGTGGTTGTGGTGAAGTTGGGGGTTGGTGAGCCTGAGGACCTCTGTGGGAAGACATGGTCATGGAGAGGAGTGGAAGAGCAGAGAACAGCACTGGCTCAGAGATCTGCACTGGCTCGCAGTGAGTACGAAGAACTTAGTCCTCCCAAAGGAGTGGGCGATTGGCCAGGCAACATTTTGGAGTCAGGCAGGATAAGTCCAGAACCAGAACAGCAGTGGTTTCACTCAGCCACTTCTAACACAGAACAGATTGGTGAGAATTTCTTGGACTGAGTCCCACCCCTGTGCATGATCCAATAGCCATGGATAAGGTCTCCCTAAAGCCATCCCTAGTGGGCCCCTTCTGCACAGCACACACTAATGTGGTGAAGACTCCCAGTGATTGACCAGCTCATAAGGGAGAGGCCACCCTGCCTTGCCCCTGCTTGTACTTCAGTGGTCATCAGCAGACTGGTCAGCAGCAATCCTTAGCCAGCATGCTTCTGAGTAATCATAGCCAATACAGGAAGTGCCAGGGCCCCCATTATCCATTTGCCTGGAAGAAAACAGAAACATAACACGAGAAAGAAGCAAAAGGAAGTCTCCAGCCCCCAACCCAACAGTAATGGCCCAGGAGAGGTAAACACAGAAGAGATGGGGGGTGCACACCTGCAGTTTCTGAAACAGTACCATCTGACATAACGAATTATCTTTGAGACATTATAAAATAATTCAAAACAGAAATACTAATACAAATAGAAGGAGATATAACAAAAATAATAAAAGAAATGCTAAGTACCTCTCAAGAAGACACAGATGGAAAAATGGAGGATCATAGAAAAAGGAGGGAAACCTTCAATGAAGAATACTAAAAAAAATCTAGAATTCATGAAACAGATTCAAAGAGATTATAAGGATATTAAAAACTCCATTGAAAGCTGACAAAACTGCTTGAAAGAAACTAAAGATAGGTTGTTTGGGACTGGTAGGCCCACCATACACCCACAGGGAAGCTCGTGGAGACCAGTAGCTCAGCCTGGTCTGTTTGGAACAGGGAACTTCCTGGAAACCTACAGCTCAGCCTTGGCTGTTTGGGACTGGGATCATCACAGGGACATGCTAGGAGCCAGGGCTGCTCAGGAGTGCTAGGCCCAACGTTTGACCACAAGGAACATTGCCAGGACCAGTGGCAGAGGGCCTCAAGTGCCTCAGACTGCCGATGCTGGACCCCTCACTACCAGGAATATCTAGGAAGCCTACCAAAGCCAGAGCTGCCTGCGACCACATCTGCTGGACCCACGCTTCCACCAGGAAATTTGGACTATGGTGAACTACCATGCTGGCTTGATGAGAGGCTCAGGAACCCCTCACATAAATAGAAGACCCCATCAGGCTTCAGTCAGTGTGGTGAGTTTCCCCATAAAATAGAGGTCTGAAGTGGGAAAATAGTAGCGGAAGTGAAACTCCCTCCAAGTGTAAGACATTGGCTGACCTGGCAAGAGAGTGGGTAACCCCCACACACACACAGAGAACATGAGACAAGTTGAGGAGTGTGCCAATGTCACTCTGCCAAAATTTAGAGGAAATTAAAAGAACTTAAGAGACCCCCAGTGACACAGTAGGGCCTCAGCTGTCATAAACACTAGAGCCAGGGAGACTTGGTGGCCTGCCACAACCTGAAGTTATAACAAAAGCAGGAACTAAGACTTGCCCTACATCAATACTTCTGGGCGAGTTAGCCCAGAAAGAATATAGGACTCACCCAAAAGGCACAGTACGAGGAATTCAGGAGACTAGATCTCCTCTTCATGGTGGTACCCAGCAATTTGACAAACATCAACCACACAGTAGAACCCTGAAACACACACTGGAGAAGTTGTGTCTGTTGGAATAGAAAGACCAGAAATACACCCAAAAGGTGAAAATGACTAAACAAAAAGGCAAAATGCAATCCCAAACATCTAGTCCACAAAGGGCAAGTTCAGGCTATAATGAAATAGAGGACCCTAAAATTCATACACCAGAAATCTCTGAAAAGATAGCAAATGAGGTAAAGAAACAAATGCATGAGGCTATGGAGGAACCCAAATTAGAAATAATGTCTTATGTAAAGAAAAAAGTAACAACCTTAGTAAATGAGCTGCTCAACATACCTAGAGAAGAAATAGATAAGAAACTACAGGAGCATGGGAAATTGATTGAAACTTTGAATGAACAATGCAGAACACAAGCAGAATCTATGAAACAAATTGAAAGAGATATGCAAGAAACAAAAAATTGCATCGAAAGCCTGTAAAGCCATTTAAATGAAGCTGAGGATAAAATTTAGGACATTGAGGACAGGATCACAGATAGCTATCTTGAAAGGGTAGAACTTATAAAAATAACAGAGCAGCATGAAATGACAATCCAATAGCTACAAGATGATGCCAGGAGAAACAATGTTAGAATAATAGGCATTAGTGAGGAGGCAGGAGGCAATGCAAAGGATATAGCTAAGCTGTTCACAGAAATAATGGCAGAAAATTTCCCAAACATGGGGGGAAAATCCCATAAACAAATAAGTGGGGCATATAGAATGCCACACAGTCATAACCAACATAAACCTACACCAAGACATATAATAATAAAGGTCTTAGACATATAGCATAAAAACCAAACAGTAAAAGCTGTTAGAGAAAAGACACAACTCACCTACCAAGGAAAGCCTATTAGAATCACAGAAGACTTCTCAGCACAAACCTTCAGGTTAAGACAACCTTGGAGTGAAGTATTTCAAGCCTTAAGAGAAAACAACTTTCAACGTAGACTGACATACCAGGCAAAACTGTCTTACAAATTTAATGGAGAAATAAGATACTTCCATGACAAAGAACAATGAAAGAAATTCATATCAAAAAAACCAACCATAAAAGAGTGTTGAAAGACATCCTAGGTAGAGATAAAAATGATGACAATCTCCAGAACAACAACAGAAAGAAATCAACAGGCTGGACAAGAAAGTAAACAAGAGAGAAAAGCAGGAAACTAACAACAGCAACACAACATGGCAAAGTCAAGCCAGTACATGTCAGTGATACCTATAATGTAAATGGGCTCAATTCACATACAAAAAGAAACAGATTGAGAGAATAGATCAAGAAACAGGAAGCCACAACATGCTGTATACAAGAAACACATCTGACTCAAAAAGAAACTCATACATTAAAAGTCAAAGGATGGAAAAGAGTATTCCATGCAACAGGAACCCAGAAAAAAGCAGGGGTAACTATTCTATTTGCAGACAATGTGAACTTCAAACCTAAAATGAATAAAAGAGACAAAGAAAGTCACTACATACTTGTAAGTGGAAAAATTCAAGATGAATAACTAACAATTATAAATATATACACACCAAACACAGGAGCACCCAACAATATAAGATAGATACTAAAGGACATGAAAAACCAAATACACAAGAACACAATTATTACAGGTGGCCTTAACAGCCCACTGTCACAAAGAGATAGATCAACTAGACAAAAAATCAGCAAAGAAATAATAGAACTGAAGCATACCTATGAGCAATTGGACTTAGTAGATGTTTACAGAGTGTTCCACCCAACCACATCAGAATACACATTCTCCTCAGTTGCCCATGGGACCTTCTCCCAAACATATCATATGGACCTTCTCCCAAACATATCATATATTATCCCATAAAACATTCTTAAGTAAGTGCAAAGGTATTGAGATTGTCCCATGCCTACTATCTGACCATAGAGCACTGAAACTGGAAATTAATGGCAAAAGAAACTGCAAAACTGGCATAAATACATGGAAATTAAATAACAACCTTTTGAACAATGAGTGGGCTACAGAGGAAATTAAAAAAGAAATAAAGCAGTACCTAAAATTCAATGCAAATATGGAAACAACCTATTGTAATATGTGGGATTCAATGAAAGTGATCTTAAATGGAAATATATAGCAATAAATTGTCATATCAAGAAAACAGAATGAGCACAAATAAACAGTCCAATGCTGCATCTCAAACTTCTAGAAAAAGAAGAGTAAGTTAAATCTAAAGCTCATAGAAGAGAGTAAATTGTAAAGATTAAAGCAGAAATCAATGCAATTGAAACTAAAAAAGCATTGCAAACAATCAAGGAATCCAAAAGCTGGGTTTTTGAGAGAATAAACAAAATTGACAAACCTCTAGCTAACCTTATAAAGAAAAAGAAAGAAAAAAACCCAAATTCATGCAATAAGGACTGAAAAGGGGGAAATTACTACAGATACCATGGAAATTCAAAAGATCATGAACACCTACTTTGAAAATCTCTACTCACATAGAGAGGAAACCAGAGAGGAAATGGACAGATTTCTAGAAACATATGAACTACCAAAGCTCAACCAAGAAGATATAGCAATTTTGAATAACCCAATATCAGCTATGGAATTTGAAAATGTAATAAAAACTTACCAACAAAGAAAAGCCCAGGTCCTGATGCATTCACAGCTGAATTCTATAAGAAATTTAGAGAAGACTTGATGCAAATTAGCCTTAAACTCTTCAATGAAATTGAAAAGAAAGCAATCCTCCCTAATTCATTCCTGGAGGCAAGTATTACTCTGCTAAGAAAGCCAGAGAAAGGTGCAACCAAAGAAAAGAACTATAAGCCAATCTCACTAATAAACATAGACGCAGAGATTCTCAATAAAATACTAGAAAATAGAATGCAGCAAATCATCAAGAAGATTATACAACTTGACCAAGTGGGGTTCATTCCATGAATGCAGGGATGGTTCAACATATGCAAATCAATGAATGTAATATGCCACATCAACAGAGCCATAAACAAAAACCACATGGTCATCTCAATAGATGCAGAAAAAGCTTTTGATAAGGACCAACACATGTTCATGATAAAAACCCTTCAGAGATTCTGAATACACGGTATCTACCTTGACATTATAAAGGCCATCTCTGACAAACCATCAGCCAATATTATACTAAATGGACAAAACCTGAAAACTTTCACTTTAAAATCAGGAACAAGACAAGGATGTGCACTATCACCACTCCTATTCAATATAGTTCAGAAACACTAGCCAGGGCAATCAGACAAGAGAAAGAATTAAATCTAAGAAAGATAGGAAAGGAAGAAGTTAAATTAACACTATTTTCAGTTGACATGATACTCTATATAGAAGATCCAAAAAATTCCATTAAAAGACTACTAGAGGTAATAAGCAAATTTAGCAGTGCAGCTGGATACAAAGTCAATGCTCAAAAATCAATAGTATTTCTGTACACAAACAAGAATTTCACCAAGTGAGAAATTATGGAAATATCACCCTTCACAATAACATCTAATAAAATGAAATACTTAGGAATCAACTGAAAATGTAAAAGCTCTATATACTGAAAATTATATTATGCTAAAAAAGGAGATTGAAGAGTGTATTATAAAATGGAAATATGTTCCATGATCTTGGCTAGGAAGAGCAAACATTGTGAAAATGGCTATACTCCCAAAAATGTTATACAGATTTAATGCAATCCCAATCAAAATATCATTGACATACCTCACAGATCTAGAGAAAAAAAATCCTAAAATTCATTTGGAACCAGAAGAAATCGAGAATAGCAAAGGCAACTCTGGGCACATAAGACAAGGCAGGAGTCATCTCAATTCCTGACTTGAAACTGTACTACATAGCCACAGTGATAAAATCAGCATGCTACTGGCAAAGAAATAGACCTGAGAATCAGTGGAACAGATTAGAAGATGCAAGTTATAGGTACAAAGACACTCAGCACCCAGATATTAGACAAAGGGGCTAAACATGCTCACTGAAGGAAGGCTAGGCTCTTTAATAAATGGTGTTGGAAAAATTGGCTCTCCACATGCAAAAGACTGAAACTAGATCCATGCTTATCACAATGCACAAAACTAAAGTCTAAGTGGATCAAAGACCTAAACATTAAAACAGAAACATTAAATCTACTAGAAGATAAGGTAGATAGAAATCTTGGAGACATAAGGGTAGGCAGAGAATTCATGAACAAAACACAAACTTTACGGGAAACACTTCAGAGAATCAACAACTGGGATTACATCTTATTGAAAATCTTCTGCACTTCAAAAGAAATCACCATCAGAGTGAAAAAAACCCACAGAATGGGAAAGAATTTTAGCCAGCAATGCCTCAGACAAAGGACTTATACCAAGAACATATAAAGAATTGAAAAACATCAACCCCCCAAATTCAAAGATCCTCCACAAAAATGGGCATCTGAGATGAACACACAGTTCTCAGATGAAGATATACAAATGACAAACAAATACATGAAGAAATGTTTACCATCACTGGTCATTTGAGAAATGCTAATTAAAACAGCATTGAGATTTCATCTCACCCCTGAAAGAATAACTGCCATCAAGAAATCAACTATTACCATTATCCCAGTAACCTGCTGTGAAGTTCTGTACCAATTTCACTACACTATCTAATTTGGCTTTATTCCATCCTGTTCTGTTGTATTATTACCTCCAAGTTAATAAAAAATTAAATAAAAAACAATAGAACATGAGAAAACAAGGTAACAAAATAACTCCAAAAACTCCCAACTCCACCAAAACTGATCCATAGTGCATGTATGAGCAGAAACTCAAAAACAAAACAACCGAATGATATAAGGTGATTTAAAAAGGAAATAACCACAAGAAAACAGATCAGTAAGGTACTGATCAAGCTGAAACATGATATAACTAAACAGATAATGGACTTAAAAAGCAAAAGGAGAAAAAGAAAGTGCTCTAAATGATATAACTGCATGTGTATTTGAGTGTGTAGGATTGATAACTGTATTACAAAGTTTTTGTTGTATCATTGAACAGAACTGCTTGCAGTCTCACTGTTTGAATGTCCACTAGGTATGCTTTAATTTTGTAACATGACCAACTGTTTCTTTTTTTTTAAATTTTATTTAAAGAGAAAAAAAACAGACAAAACAGAAAAATGATAGCAACAATACAGAATTCCAAATGAAAAAAATAAAAGAACCAAAAACAAAAACCCCCCAAAACAACAACAACAACAACAACAAAAAACAGTAAGAATAGGTACCATTGTATATCTCGTTATCTTCACAATAGTTGTTCTTTCAATCAGGTATAGCAAAATCAAAAGAAATACAGAATATTATAGAACTTATCAAAACAGAATATTGAATAGAGCAATACCATAATTAGGAAAAAGGAAAATAGCAATACAAATATTTGCCTTCAAAGAGATAGTAGAATGAAATCCCCCTTATTTGCTATATTTTTTTGAATTTAATTTAATTTAATTTGTTTTAAATTTTATTTAAACAGAAAACACAAACAAAAAAAGTGTAGCAACAATACAGAATTCAAAAGGGAAAATATAAAACAACGGCAAAAACAAAAACACTAAGAAATCGCCACTTGAAAAGTTACATACTGTCATCATTGGAAATAGTTGTTGAAGCTAAAAAATTAAAGCACACAAAGTAGACATTCAAACAGTGAGACTGTTAACAGTTCTGCTCAACAATCTAACAAAAACAGTAATATGGTCATCTATCTTCCACACTTAAACATATATGCGGTTATATCCGTTAGAGCACTTTCTTTTCCTCTCTTTTCTTAGAGTAGAAATTATGCATTTTGGGTTTTATTACTCCTACAGTTCTTATTACTTTTTACACCAGAAACATAATGTTACATAAATATGATTCTTATTTATTTCACTAATGAGGATAGTCTCAATCTGTTCTCCATTTCCCTATGAAGGCCTCAAGATCATCGTTTTTTATAGATGAGTAATATTTCATTGTGTAAAAAATACCACATCATTTTCATCCACTCTGCATTTGACCGGCATCTTGGTTGAGCTTTTACATTTTCAGTTGATTCCTAAGTATTTCATTTTTTAGATGTTATTGTGAAGGGAGATATTTCCATAATTTCTCTCTCAGTGAGTTTCTTGTTTGTGTACAGGAATGTTATTGATATTTGAGCATTGACTTTGTAGCCAGCTACATTGCTGAATTTGTTTATTACCTCTAGGAGTCTTTTAATGGAGTTTTTTGGGTCTTCTATATAGAGTATCATGTCATCTGCAAATAGTGATAATTTAACTTCTTCCTTTCCTGTCTTTGTTCCTTTTATTTCTTTCTCTTGTCTGATTGCCCTGGCTAGTGTTTCTGGACTATATTGAATAGGAGTTGTGATAGTTGACGTCCTTGTCTTGTTCCTGATTTTAAAGTGAAAGCTTTCAGTTTTTGTCCATTTAGTATAATAGTGGCTGTTGCTTTGTCATAGATAGCCTTTATAAGGTTGAGGTAGACACCATATATTTCGAGTTTCAGAAGGGTTATTAACATGAACAAGTGTTGGACCTTATCAAAAGCTTTTTCTGCATCTATTGAGATGACCATGTGGTTTTTGTTTTTGGCTCTGTTGATGTGGTGTATTACATTTATTGATTTCCATATGTTAAATCATCCCTGCATTCCTGGAATGAACCCCACTTGGTCATGATGTATGATCTTCTTGATGATTTGCTGCATTCTACTTGCTAGTATGTTGTTGAGAATCTTTGTGTCTATGTTCATTAGTGAGATCAGCCTTCTCCTTTTTGGTTGGGTCTTTCTCTGGTTTTCTTATGAGAGTGACACTTGCCACCAGGAATGAATTAGGGAGGATTCCTTTCTTTTCAATTTCATTGAAGAGTTTAAGAAGTATTGGCATCATGTCTTCTCTAAATTTCTTGTAGAATTCAGCTGTGAATGCATCAGGACCTGGGCTTTTCTTTGTTGGTAAGTTTTTATTAAGTTTTCAATTTCAATAGCTAACATTGGGTTATTCAAAATTGCTATATCTGCTTGGTTGAGCCTTCATAGTTCATATGTTTCTAGAAATCTGTCCATTTCCTCTGTGTTTTCCTCTTTATATGAGTAGAGATGTTCAAAGTAGGTGTTCATAATCTTTTGATTTTCCATGGTATCTGTAGTAATTTCCCCTTTTTCAGTCCTTATTGCATGAATTTGTGTTTTTTCTTTCCCTTTCTTTATACAGTTAGCTAGAAGTTTGTCAATTTTGTTTATTCTCTCAAAACACCAGCTTTGGATTCCTTGATTGTTTGTAAAGTTTTTTTAGTTTCAGTTGCGTTGATTTCTGCTTTAATCTTTACAATTTACTCTCTTCTATGAGCTTTATATTTAACTTGCTTTTCTTTTTCTAGAAGCTTGAGATGAAGCATTAGATTATTTGTGCTCATTCTGTTTTCTTGATATGACAATTTATTGCTATATATTTCCATTTAAGATCACTTTCATTGAATCCCACATATTACAATAGGTTGTTTCCATATTTGCATTGAATTTTAGGTACTGCTTTATTTCTTTTTTAATTTCCTCTGTAGCCCACTCATTGTTCAAAAGGTTGTTATTTAATTTCCATGTATTTATGCCAGTTTTGCAGTTTCTTTTGCCATTAATTTCCAGTTTCAGTGCTCTATGGTCAGATAGTAGGCATGGGACAATCTCAATACCTTTGCACTTACTTAAGAATGTTTTATGGGATAATATATGATATGTTTGGGAGAAGGTCCCGTTGGCAACTGAGGAGAATGTGTATTCTGATGTGGTTGGGTGGAACACTCTGTAAACATCTACTAAGTCCAATTGCTCATAGGTATGCTTCAGTTCTATTATTTCTTTGCTGATTTTTTGTCTAGTTGATCTATCTCTTTGTGACAGTGGGCTGTTAAGGTCACCTGTAATAATTGTGTTCTTTTGTATTTGGTTTTTTATGTCCTTTAGTATCTGTCTTATATAGTTGGGTGTGCCTGTGTTTGGTGCATGTATATTCATAATTGTTAAAATTCATCCTGAATTTTTCCATAAGTAGTGAGCTTCTTTGTCTCTTTGAATCACTTTAGGTTTAAAGTTCACATTGTTTGCAAATAGAATAGTTACCCCTGCTTTTTTCTGGGTTCCTGTTGCATGGAATGCTGTTATCCATCCTTTGGCTTTTAATGAGTTTCTTTTTGAGTCATATGTGTTCCTTCTTTACAGCATATTGTGGGATCCTGTTTCTTGATTCATTCTGTCAACCTGTTTCTTTTGATATGTGTATTGAGCCCCTTTACATTTATAGGTATCACTGATATGTACTGGCTTGACTTTGCCATGTTGTGTTACTGTTGTTAGTTTCCTGCTTTTCTCTCTTGTTTATTTTCTTGTCCAGCCTACTGATTTCTTTCTGTTGTTGTTCTGCAGATTGTGGTCATTTTTATCTCTACCTAGGATGTCCTTCAGCACTCCTTCTAAGTTTGGTTTGGTGGGTATGTATTTCTTTAGTTTTTCTTTGTCATGGAAGTATCTTAGGGCTTGAAATACTTCACTCCAAGCTTGTCTTAACCTGAAGTTTGTGCTAAGAAGTCTGCTGTGATTCTAATAGGCTTTCCTTGGGAGGTGAGTTGTGTCTTTTCTCTAACAGCTTTTAGTATTCTGTTTTTATGCTGTATGTCTGATACCTTTATTATTATATTTCTGGGTGTAGCTTTATATTGGTTATGACTGTGTGGCAATTTATATGCCACACTTATTTGTATATGGGATTTTCCCCCATGTTTGGGAAATTTTCTGCCATTATTTCTGTGAACAGCTTAGCTATATCCTTTGCATCGTCTTGTGCCTCCTCACTAATGCGTATTACTCTAACATTGTTTCACCTGGCATCATCTTGTAGGTGTTGGATTGTCATTTCATGCTGCTTCATTGTTTTTTTAAGTTCTACCCTTTCAAGATCTCTATCTGTGATCCTGTCCTCAAGGTCTGAGATTCTATCCTCAGCTTCATTTTAGCAGCTTTATAAGATTTCAATACAATTTTTTGCTTCTTGTATATCTCCTTCAATTTGTTTCATAGATTCTGCTTGTGTTCTGCATTGTTCATTCAAAGTTTCAATCAATTTCCCATGCTCCTGTAGTTTAATCTATTTCTTCTCTAGGTATGTTGAGCAGCTCATTTACTAAGGTTGTTACTTTTGTCTTTACATAAGTCATTATTTCTAATTTGAGTTCCTCCATAGCCTCATGGATTTGTTTCTTCACTTTGCTTGCTATCTTTTCAGAGATTTCTGGTGTATGAATTTTAGGGTCCTCTATTTCATTATAGCCTGAACTTGCCCTTGATGGACTAGATATTTGGGATTGCATTTTGCCTTTTTGTTTAGTCATTTTCACCTTTTAGGTAAATTTCTCTTCTTTCTATTCCAACAGTCACAAGTTTCTGCAGTGTGTTTTTCAGGGTTCTACTGTGTGGTTGATGTTTGTCAAATTGCTGGGTAACACCATGAAGAGGAGATCTAGTCTCCTGAATTCCTCCTACAAGGCCTGTTGGGTGAGTCCTATATTCTTTCTGGGCTAACTCGCCCAGAAGTATTGATGTAGGGCAACTCTTAGTTCCTGTTTTTGTAATATCGTCAGGTTGTGGCAAGTCACCAGGTCTCCCTGGCTATAGTGTTTGTGTCATCTGAGGCCCTACTGTGTCACTAGGGAGTCTCATAAGTTCTTTTAATTTCCTCTAAATTTGGGCAGGGCGATATTGGTGCACTCCTCAACCTGTCTGATGTTCTTTGTGTGGGGGGAGGGTGTTACCAACTCTCTTGCCAGGTTAGCCAACGTCTTACACTTGGAGCGAGTTTCACTTCTGTCCCTATTTACCCACTGCAGACCTCTATTTTTGGGGGCAAACTCACCACACTGGCTGAAGCCTAATGAAGTCTTTTGTTTGGGTGAGGGGTTCCTGAGCCTCTCATCGAGCCAGCATAGTAGTCCACTGCAGTTCAATGTTCCTGGTGGAAGTGTGGGTCAGCAGATGTGGTCACAGGCAGCTCATGCCTGTGGCAGACTTCCTAGAAGTTCCTAGGGGAGGGGTGTGCCCAGTAGTGGCAGACCCAGCAGCTCAGTCCCTCTGGCACTGGCCCCCACAATGTTCCCTGTGGGCAAAGTGTGGGCCTAGCTCTCCTGAGCAGCCCAGACTCTCAGCTGCAGCTCCTGCGATGTTCCCAGTCAGGAACAGGCCCAGCTCTCAGCTTCGGGGCCGTGATGTTCCCTGTGGGCAAAGTGCAGGCCTAGCTCTCCTGAGCTGCCCAGGCTCTCAGCTGTGGGTCCTGTGAAGTTCCCATCCCAAACAGGCCCATCTCTCAGCTGCTAGGCCAGTGATTTTCCCTGGGGGAGGGAGGGCGGGCCTAACTCTCCTGAGCAGCCCCTCTCTCAGCTGCTGGACCTGCCATGTTCCCAGTCCCAAACAGGCCTAGCTCTCAGCTGCCAGGCTGGCTATGTTCCCAGTCCAGAACATACCCGGCTCTCAGCTGCGGGTCCTGCGATGTTCCCAGTCCCAAACAGGCCTAGCTCTCAGCTGACAGGCTGGCCATGTTCCCTGTGTGGGGGAGGGCCAGCGTAGCTCTCCTGAGCACCCCACTCTCAGCAGCGGGTCCTGCGATGTTCCCAGTCCTGAACAGGCCCAGCTCTCAGCTGCTGGTCCTGTGATGCTTCCAGTTCCAAACAGCCAACTATTTCTAAGAGGACAATATGTAATTTATCAACTAGTGATTTCTTACTGTTTTTTTTGAAATTCTGTATTATTGCTACCCTTTTTTCTGCTTTTTTTCTCCTTAAGTAAATTTTTTTAAAAAGAAAAAAATTAGTAACGAAATAACAATTCAACAGCTGCAACATGATGCAAAACAAAACACTATAAGTCCAATAGGAGTTAACAAAAAAGGAGACAACACAAATGACATGAAAAATATATTTAGGGTAATGTCAGAAAATTTCCTAAACATGGGAAAATAACATGATATTAAGATAAGCAAGGCATATAAACTCCAATTATCCATAACCAAAATAAATCTACACCTCAACATATAATAATCAAGATCCCCACAATTCAGCATAAGAGAATATTAAAAGCTGCTAGAGAAAAGAAACTGATCACCTATAAAGGAAAACCTATGACAATCACGGCAGACTTCTCAACACAAACCATCAAGTAAAGAAGAGCATGAAGTGAAGTATTTCATATACTGAAAGAAAACAACTTCCAACCCAGATTGACATACCCTACAAAACTATCTTTCAAAATAATGGAGAAATAAGATATCTCCATGACAAAGGACAACTTGAGAGGTTATTTTTTTCTATAGCCACATCCATTGTTTTTACTTCCACTGCTATGATTTAAGAAGGAGCCTATGTGCCTTACAATTGCCTCTGTCTCATTGTGCTCTGAACTTGTCCTGAATGGGCTGGAGTGCTGGGGTTATATTTTCCATTTGTATCTTGCTATTTTTCTCTGCTTCCTTTTCTTTTGTTGTCTCAGTTGGTGCTTGTAAATTTCCTATGGTAGGTAGCTTTATCGCTAGCACAAAGGCTTCCCTATCAAATGTGTATTCCTCAGAGCTATCTTCCAGGTATAGGTGATTCTTAGTATTTGTTTCTATCCCAAGAGCCTATCTTCTAAATTTATTAAGAATGAAAATTGAGTGTTTATTTGGCCCAAAACCCTGTTCTTTCATACTAGCCTTTGATGATATTTATTGTCCCACTATTATCACAATAGCATCATACAAGGGAATAAAACTGATTACAATGTATATATGATATCCTGGCTAAAGTACTAAAATTAGTAATAACAATATCTGAAAGTACTGCCTAGCAACTGACAAACTGTGGTAACTATTGATTTGGTATCTTTAACAATAGGAGCAGGCTCTATAGTTATATACAAAATCCAACATATACCAAGAGCTTGTATGCAATGAGTTTCTCCGCAATAAATTGCTTATATCCTGTTTGGCTGGTATTAAGGAGGTATAGGAAACAAAAGAGAAATTAATTAATAGCAATACAGTAGAAGCCCAGCTGTAAGGCTAAGGATGATCACTCAAGTTTTTAGGCTGTAAAATAGTGTAGAAGAAAAAGAATGAAACAGAAAGCAAAAGAATATTGAAACAAACCAGAAAAAAGAGAGATTATTCATTCACATGAAAGTATCATGAGAGAGAGAGAGAGAGAGAGAGAGAGTTAGTTCAGGGAAGAGAGAAAGATGAATAGACAAAAGAAAAATACAAATGAGAAAAAATGAAATAGTAAAAAGAGTCCCAATCAGCCTGAAAAAGGAAAATGAATCAAGCAATGAAAAAAGGAAAGTTATTAAATTTCTCTGGTGTCCACATTTCTGTGGTAGTATCCAAATTGCATCCCAGAAATGTGCTGGGTGGCCCAGCAGTAGGATTTCTGCTTGTTGAAGGGCTGATATTGCCCTCTGGATGTGGGGACTATGACTGATATTCAGTTGACACCATTTTGGATGTCAACTTCTCCTTACTGTGTTTGTATATATGGTGCTACCTCAGTTGCTGTGCCTCTCTGATGTAGAGAATGTCTGGGGTTGTTCCCAAATCTGTGTACAGTTGTCTCCTTTTGGACCTTGCACAGCTTCCATGGTTCCACACCACTTGCTCCATTTACTCATTGTAAATACTGTACTCATATACTGTACATTGTAAATACAGTACTCATACACTGATTGTATATCAGGGGGAATGCCTATCTCCTGCTGTAGGACAAGACTGCTTGTCCATTAGTGCCACTATGTCAAGGCCACTCTGATGCTCCGAGTGACACTGCTGGTTCCAGGCCACAAGGGCATTACTAGTGCTTCACGTTTAGGGATGAGTGGCTTTTGGTAACTCATGAATGAAGTCTTGGTGATCCTAGCTCGTACCTCTCAGCAGATTTCCCCCATCCTGCTACGCAACTGCCGGCAGTGCACTGTGACTGGGTGTTTCTTTCCTTATTCCACTTTGGGGCTTTAGCAGTGAAGTAATATGGACTTGTTCTACTGCTGGGGTTTGCCTCGATCCCGTTGGATTAAACTGGTGGCCCCTCCTACCCAATTCTGCCCCATTTTTCTGTGTGCCAAAGCATAGCACCAGTACACCTCACTCACCAACTGCGATCTTCATTAGGGTGCTCAGCATACAGTGTCCTGCCTCTGCTCCAGAGCTGGCAGCAGCATACTGCTTCCTGGCAGCTCACTCCAGGCTGTGACAGTGCCAAAAATCTACATATATTCTATCATTCATCGATTGATGGGCATCTGTGTTCTTTCCAAGATTTAACTATTAAAAACTGTGCTTCTATAAACATGGGTATGCATATATTGCTGTAGGATGATGCTTTTAATTCTTCTAGGGAGATATACAGGAGAGGAATAGCTGAGTCAAATGGGACCTTTAATCCTAGGTGTTGATGAATCTCTGCACTAATTTCCACAGTGATTGCACCAGCATACACTCCCACCAACAGTGAAGAAGTGATCCTTTTCCCCCACAGCAGTACTAGCATTTGTTGTTAGTTCATTTCTTGATAATAATCTCTTTTTCTGTAGTGAAATGGAATTTCAACATTCTTTTAATTTGCATTTTTCTAATGCCCAGTGATGTTGAACATTTTTTCATATATTGATTTGCTGTTTCTACTTCTTTTGAGAAATATATATTCATCTCAGATTCTGGATTGCAACTTTAAAGTTAGGGTATCTGATTTTTTTTCAATTCTTTATGTGTTCCAGCTATTAGTCCTTTGTTGGATGACCAATTGGCTAAAAATTTTTGCCACTCTATGGGTTGTCGTTTCATTTTGTTGGTGACTATTTCCTATGCAAAAACTTTTTAATAAGGTGAGATTCCAGTTGTTTATTCTTTGTGATAATTCCTATGTGATGGAGGTTTTATTCATAAAGCCTTTTCTTACACCTGTGACTTCAAGAGTTCTACTTATTCTCTCATCCAGCAGATTTAGGGTTTCTGTTTTAATATTTAGATTTTTGATATATATTTAGCTTAGTTTAGTGCATGATGATAGACATGGGTCTAGTTTTAGTTTTTGGCATGTGAAAAGCTAGTTTTTCTAGCACAATTCATTAAAGAGGTTATCTTTCTTCCGGTGAATGTTTGGCCCCTTTGTCAAAGATCAAGTGGCTAAGTGTTTGGAGAGGTTTCTACATCTTTAAATTTGTTCAACTGATCTTCAGTATTTTTTATTTATTTGTTTATTTATTGGATTTCAGTGGGGTTTTTTTGTTAATGTTTTTGCTGGTACCACACTATTTTTATCATGATAGCTCTGTAGTATAGTTTCAAATAAGGGACAGTAATGCTCCCTGCCTTACCTTTGTAGCCCACAATTTGTTCTTACTATTCTAGGTCTCTTATGGTTTCAAATGAATTTTACAAATATTGTCTTTAGTTCCATGATGTATGCTAATAATATTTTCTTTGGGATTGCATTAAATACATATAACAATTTTGGGAGTATGGCTGTTTTTACTATGCTGATTCTTCTCACCCTATAGCAAGGGATATCTTTCCATTTTTTGATATCTCCAATCCTCTTTTTCAGAGTACTGTATTTTTCAGTGTAGAAATCTTTATTGCCTTTGATAGACCCATTCTTAAGTATTTTCTGATGCTATTGTGAATGGGTGTTGGACTTTATCAAACACTTTTTATGCATCTATTGAGATGATCATCTTCTTTTTGTCCTTGGCTCTGTTAATATGTTATTGAATTGCCCGTGTTGAACCATCATTGCATCCCAGGGATGAGTCCTATTTGGTCATGGCACATAATCTTCTAGATGAATTGCTGGATTCTGTTTGCCAGTATCTTATTTAGGAATTTTCTTTCAATGTTCATTAGGGAGATTGTAGTTCTCTTGTTAAGTTGTATCTTTTTCTTGTTTTGGTATCTGGGTAATACTTTCTTCCAGGAAGAAGTTTGGCTATATTGCTTCCCTTTCAATTTCATTAAAGAGTTTGATGAATAATGACATTAGATAGTTGTTAAATTTCTTGTAGAACTCAGCTGTAAATCCATCAGGACATGGACTTTTTTGTTGCAGATTTTTTATTAGATTTTCAATTTCATTGACTGATATTTGATTAAAGTTTTTATGTCTTCTTGATTCAATTTTTGTAATTCATATGAATCTAATATTCTGTCCATTTTGTCTGTTTTCCATTTTACTAAAATAAAACTTCTCAAAGTAAATATTGATCATAATCTTGATTTCTGTAGGATCTATTCTGATTTCACCCTTTTCAGTCCCAGTTGGTTGAATCTTAGTCTTTTCTTTCTTCTTTCTGACATGGTTGGCTAAGGGTTTATCAATTTTATTCAGTCCTTCAAAGAACTACATCTGTAATTCATTGATTATTTGTATTGTTTTCTTAATCCCAACTGTATTAATTTCTGTTCTTAGTTTTATACTTTCTTGCCTTGTATGAGGGCAAGATGTGACTTGCTGTTTTTTTCTAGAAGTCTGAGATTCAACATGAGGTTTTTACTTTAGTTTGTTATGTCTTCCTGACATGAGAATTCACTGTTGTAAATTTCCCTCTGAGGACTGTTTTCATTGTGTTCCACAAGTGCTGGTATGTTGTATTGACATTATCATTTAGTTATAGATATTGTTTAATTTCTTCTTTAATTTCATCTCTGACTAGTTTGTTGTTCAGTAATTTCATGTATTTATGGAGTTTTTGTGGTTTCTTTTGCTATTGAGTTCCAATTTCATAGCACTATGGTCAGATAATGTACACGTGAAAATTTTGATTCCTTTGCATTTAATTAAGCCTATTTTATGAGGTATCACATGCTCTATTTTGGAGAATGCCCCATGTGCAGCAGAGAGGAATGTGTGTTGATGTTCTGGTATGGAACATTCAATATATATCTACTAAATCTATTTGCTCACAGATTTGGTTCAGTTCTGATATTGATTCAGTTTGGTTCAGTTCAGTTGATTTATTTTGTCTAATTGATCTGTCTGCTCATGATAGTGGGTACTAAGATCCCCCATTACAATTGTGCTTGTGCTTATTTGATTTTTCATATCTGTTAATATTTGTTTTATGTAGTTGGGTGCACCTGTATTTGGTGCATATATATTTATGATTGTTATCTCTTTTCTTGGAGTTTTCCCTTAACAAGAATATAGTGACCTTATTTATCTTTGTTTTTATTTCAAAGAGAAGAAAACACAAAAATCAAGAATCAAACAAATAATTAAAAAGCAACAACAAAAGCAAAATGATGACAACAAAAAACAACCAATGGCAATATAGGATTTCAAAACAAAATGTTACAAATTTAATAATTGTTATATTGCATATGGTTATCCTCAAGTAATTGCTCAGGCTTCCAGATATACACAAGCAAGATTGATCAAACAATATAATTTCCCTTTGAACAATTTTTTTTTCTTTTACTATATCTATTGGAACATTTGGATCTTATTTACTCTTTAAGGTTTTTACACGAGTCAGACAAGCAGTGCTTTTTCTTCTAATTTAAAAAAGAAAAGTCAGAAAAGAAGAACAAAAGCAAAAGTTATAAACAACAACAGCAAACTCAAAAAAATATCAATATAGGTCTTCAAAACAGAACGAAAGAAATTTAACAATGGTTGTTACATTGCATATTTTGCTCTCTTTTTTTCAAAGAAATAAAAAAATTAAAGAAAACAGAAAAAGCAGAAAAGAAGCATAGAGCAATACCGAATTAAAAAAAATCTCATCATACAATCACTAGTTGATACATTACACATTGTCATCTTAAAAATATTTGCCAAAGTCACAAAATCTAAGCACAAATAGTGGCTAGACACTCAAACATTGACAGGACAAATCCTTCTATTCAGTGTTCCAACAGAAATTCAGTAATATGTTCAACTATCTTACACACTATACATACCATTATACTTTTTTATTTTTTAATTTTATTTAAAAAGAAAAGAAAACAAAACAAAACAAAATAGAAAAAAGGGTAGCAACAATACAAAATTCCAAGGGAAAAAGGGGAAACAACAAAAAATACTAACATCATTACTTGATAACTTACATACTGTCATCTTGGATATAGTTGTTCAAGTCCCAAAGTTAAAACATACAAAGTACATAGTCAAGCAATGAGACTGTCAACAGTTCTGCTCCATGATCTAACAAAAAAGAGTAATATGGTCATTCATCTTACACACTTAAACATACATGTAATTATATCCTTTGGAGCACTTTCTTTTCCTCTCTTTTTACAATAGCAATTACACATTTGGGGTTTTATTACTCCTACATTTTTTATTACTTTTTACACTAGAGACACAATGTGATATTTATAAATACGATTCTTATTTATTTCACTAATGAGGACAGTCTCAAGTTGTCTCCATTTCCCTATGAAGACCTCAAGATCATCCATCTTCATAGCTGAGTAATACTCCATTGTATAAAAATACCACATCTTATTCATCCACTCTGCAGTTGATGGGCATCTTGGTTGTTTCCAAGATTTAGCTATTACAAATTGTGCTGCTATGAACATGGGTGCACATGTATCACTGT
>PVJX010033060.1:0-19939 GCA_004027295.1 Dolichotis patagonum
GTTTTGGAGTTAGTTAATGTCAACTTCTGAGAATGACTTTGTTTTCAATTTCATTAAAGATTTTGAAGAGTGTTGGTGTTATGTCTTCCTTGAAGTTCTTGTAGAGCTCAGCAGTGAGTTCATCAGATTCTGGGCTTTTCTTGGTAGGTATTTTTAAAATTTTTGTTAAATTTAATTGCATATTATTGGATTATTCAGAATTTTAAAGTCTTTTTATTTGTAATTCATACGGATTTAGAAATCTCTCCATTTCTTTTTGGTTCTCTAGTTTATTGGCTTACAGGCTTATGAGGTAGTTGACAATGATATTCTGGATTCTATCTTTTATTTATTTCTAATTGCATTAATTTGTGGGGTTTTTTGGTAAAAATAGTTAAGGATTTGTCAACTTCATTTACTTTTTCAAAGAACCAGCTCTTCATTCATTCTTTTTATTGGTCTTTTGGTCTCCATCTTATTGATTTTTGCACTGATATCAATAATTTCCTTCTTTGAACTATATTTTACCATTTTAAAAGTAGACATGATATTTATTAAGGTATCACTGAATTTTGCAAAATTGACTTTAATTATAAACAACATTGAACATATAACATTACATGGAACTTTTATAGGTTTTCTGCAAAGAAATTTAAGAGAAACTTGCTAGAGTAGTTATGTGCATAGTAACATTAATATTTCACTGAGTTTGATAAACTGATAAAAGTGATAAAAATACTTTATCACCATCTAGTAGGAGAGAAATGGCAGAACAAACTCTAGAGCTATTATTATATATAGAAAAATGAGTATCTTCATGTCACAGATTCTTTATACTTTCAGATTTCATGCCAATGAATCAGGACTCTACCTGTATTTTTAGTAATCCATTTTTCATTAAGCCATCATTGTTTTTGCATCAATTTCAAAGCAAAACAACTCCACATCTATTTATTTCCTTTTCATAAACATCACCAGATGAATGATACTCACAGAGTCATTCCATACTTCCGAGATCAATTGCATCATTCAAAACAAGATGATAGGAATTTAACAATGGCTGTTATATTGCATATTGTTATTCTCAAATTAATTACTCAGGCTACCAGATACAGGCATGTAATACATAAAAAACAATAAAATTTTCCTTTGAGCAGTTTTGTTCCCTTTTACTCTAACTATTGTAACTTTTAGATCTTGCTTACTCAGTTATTTTTTTTTATACTGCAAGATAATTTGGTGTTTATACATCAAGTCTGATGTATTTCACTTATGAATATGGTTTCTAATTGCATCTATTTATCTCTATTGCACTATTGTTTTTCTGTTGTCATCATTTTGCTTTGTTGTTGTTTTTTAATTGTTTACTTCTTGATTTTTCTGTTTTTTCTCCTTAAAATGAAAAATATCATTATGTCTTCAATTTCAATATTTGCATATTTATTTTAAAAATATAGTTTATTATGAAGTAGAAATTTCTTTTCTCAAATTGCTTTATCCAACATAAAAATTTACTAATAAAACCAAATTAGTTATTGCATGCATCCTAGCCACATGTGAAGTTTATTTAGGAAATAGATAATCATGCTCTCCCTAGTATTATAAGGATAAACTCTAAATGTTAAATCAACACTCAGATTACTGCTTTGAATGCAAGAATAAATATATTTTAGTACTTTTTGAAACTTGACTGTGGAAAGTAATGTTAGTGCTCTACAAAAAATGCTAGTGTATTAAGTTCCAATTTTTTGGTTATGATTAAATAGAATAGGCAACAAAGGTGCTCCAAATAAGTAGGTTGCACTCAAAATGTTGGTGTAGGAATCTTTTAAATTTGTAGTCAAAACTTTGTAACAGGTGTATAATATCACCTGTTACATACAGCGTAAGACATAAAACATATGATCTGCTAGGTGATGAAGAGTTTTTAGTTTGGTAACGTGCTGTAATTTATTTTTTTCAAGTACTTCACTGACAGAACCTATTTATAAGATAAATATTTTTCATGGGATCCTATAAGATATCACTGACCATAGAGGATGCAAAACTAATTACCATGTTTCACAGAATGTTGGTTTTTATGACATTTACTAAATAATCAGCTGACCTTAATTATAAGCAATATTGCACTATCAGCTGACTTTAGTGCTAACATCAGTAGACCTATGAGGATGAATGCTCATTATACTAGGACCAACACTGCAGTTTCCTCATTTATAAAACAGTGTGAATGCAATAGTTTTCATAAAATATCTCATAATTAGATGACAGAAGTTACTATATTCTATGAGTCTCCAGAGTGTGGGCAGATCACTTGCTCTCTTCTGCATTTGACCTTTGGAGTGAATATTATAAAATAATTCTATAAATTATGAGTCCTATAGTAAATTTGTTCTTCCCTTGCAAACCATGACTACAACATTTTTCTAACTATTGTATGTAATTTCCTTTTATTGACTCACAAATAAGCATCTTTTGGGATAGTTTGTTTTGTAAAATCTTGTAATGTTTCCTTTTTTTGACCTCTCAGTTTCATACATTATAAGGCAAATCTTCAAGTAAGCTAAAATATTACAGAAAAAGTGGAGGGAGATTTTGAGTATCAGATATCTAGGTCTTGATGTGTCTCAGAATATAGAGATTGGTGAAATTAAACAATAAAGGTTCCTTAGTCTGCTGGAAAGGAAGAATGAAGACAAAGGAGAAATGAAAATCTCTGAAAAGTTGATGATACTATTAAAAGTGTACTTACACTTAAAGTTTCTGAACAATGGATCTTGTCAAGATGATTAATGAGATACTCAAGAAAGACAGTCTAATTTATAAACATTTGTTTGACAAGTATTTATCAACATTCTACAATAAACCTTGTCCTTCAACAGTAATTCTATTGAGGAAATATAATAAAAATAAATTAAGGAATAATAAATACATAAGAAAAACAGTCTATAAGTGTTAAAGTATTTCATGTATCCTTTCATGTAGAAGAACAACAGATACCTGTATTCTTGTGTTCACTGTAGTACTATTCATATCATAAAAATAGAAACAAAGTAAATGTCCATCAACTAATGAATGGATAAAGAAAATTCAGATCATGTAGATCATGACAAAAAACAGCACTAAATGATGTCATTTGAAACAATGTCAATGGAACTAGAGATCATATGTTAAGTGAAATAAGCCAAGTATTCCACGATCTTACTTTCATGGGGACTCTGAAAAGGATACATTTTTATGCCCATGTCTTGTACCCTGAGCAACTACTTTAAAGATCACATGTAATGTATTAGCTACTGTTACTCTCCTATTATTTTGTTATGAAATTTTGTTTTACCTTTTTTCCATAAGAAGGTTGATCTCATAAAAATTGATAGTAGAATAGTGGTTGCTACAGCTTGGGAAAAGTCAGGGAAGAGAACTGGAAAAGGCTAGTTAATGGGTACTAAGTTATAGTTTGATGGAAGAAGTTCTGTTATGATACTGAATGATAAGGTATCATGCACAATGACGATGTACTGTGTATTTCTAAAAGCTAGAAAAAAAGATTTTAGATGTTGTGATCATAAATAATAAGCAAAGAGATGGGTGCTTCTACCCTGATTTAAATATCAATTGCTACATTATATACATATATGGGAATAGTATGCAGAAAACATAATATTTTAGTTAATTAAAAAACAATTATATTTGTCTAGCATTTTTTCCAGGAACAAATGACTAGGTCATTCTCACTGATAAAAATTCATGTCCTCTCTGGTCCTACATACTTGGATTTTGCTGTCATTATTATTGTGAAATGGAGAAAAAAGATGTTAATTGTCATCTTTTTTCCCTATTGCTGGAACAAAATCTCTGACACATAATTTAAGACTGGGAGGGGTCTATTTAGCCAATGGTTATAGTGGTTCAGTATGCAGTCAGCTGGTTCCAAGGAGACTCATCCTGGCAGAAGGGCTTGCATGAGCAAATTCTAAGTTCATGGCATATGGGAAGCACAAAGGGGATGGAACACTTGGTATAAAGGAGCCTGTTATGGTTGATACATTGTGTCAACTTGAGAAGTTTAGAAGTTTAATTGAGAGACTCAGCAGGGAGCCAGACTCCTTACTTCCTCTGTAAGAGGAAGGCACAGAGATTTTGTGAGTGCTATACTTGCTCTGGAGAGGTGGGGGAGTGGCCTTCATAAAATATAAGGGAGAAAAACAGGCTCCCCCCAAACCTTTTGCTCTGTCTGCTTTTGCTGGATGCTGCCTTGAAGTGCTGCCCTTGTGCCATGCCAACCTGCCTTAGGGCCAGCTGATTGTGGATTGAAACTTCCACAAACAGTGAGCAAAATAAACCTTCCCTTCGTTCATTTTCAGTGTTGTGTGTGTTGTTCAGCAATGAGAGAAAAGTAACCAAGACAGGGCCAGAGACCACATATGCTATATAACCACCCATATATAACTAGAAGTGCACTTTTCTAATCCCCTAGGCAGTTCTTAAGCCAATCATGATAAAAATTAAGCCTAACTGTGACATTGCACCACTTGTCAACTTTACACTCCAGGATGTCTTCTCAAACTGTATGTAATCGCCAAATAAAAGGTGTAACATTCTTATAATTCCACATAGAATGATTTACTTATCCTGTTTACAGTGAAAAATACAATAACCCCTTTCCCAAAGTCTTAACAACTCCACCATTGTGTAAAAAGTTCAAGTCTCTTTTACAGAAGGCAACCTTTCTAAATCATGGCTGCATATTTTTTAAAAAAGCACCTTATATGTTCCCAATATTCAATGGTACACTGTAAACATACCCATTTCAAAAGAGAGGAATAGAGGATAGCAAGAAGAGGACCAACCAAGACCAAAAGCCAGCATGGAAATTATTAAATTCCATAGATTTAAGTCCATCTTCTGGGGCACATGGTAATAAGATATATGTTCAAAAGGACTCAAGTGACTCCAACGCAACACCCATATGCAACAGCTATCTTTGCAACCCTCATGACACAGCTATCTTAGGCATAAATTTTATATTTCTGACATTTTGAACCTTCTGGGTTCTCTACCATCCCTTTGGTTTCATTCCTACAGCTCTCGGATCCACCTCTCAAGGGCACACTGACAGCTTCCTAGATTTCCTTTTGAAATCTGCATGGACACCTCCTGATTCCACAACTTTTGCATTCTGCACACCTGTAAAAGCAGTATAACTTAGATGACACCAAAATCTATTGCCATTACGAGCAGTATCCATTCCCCCATGACTCCTGAATAGTGGAATAACTGAGCCTGGTGAATTAAATAAATGCAGGGGAACCAACTACCTAGGAGGCCTTCTGGACTGTCTCTCCTTTTAAATTGAAGATTTACACTTTTGCATCCTTTAGCCTGCAAAGTCTCAAGGTTTTCTCAAGAAATCTTTCCTTGCCCTTGTACAAAGTACTTGCTTTAGTTTTAATGTCACTACTCTCTTTAACAACTACATCATTTTTGGTTCCAAATTTATAGTAGCATTTTGGCCAAAATTCAAGTTTTTCAAATCTTGATGCTTTGGTTTTGATCTTGAGTCATACTATAAATCTAGCCAAAAGAAGCAAGCAGTACCCATGCCAAATCTTGAATGTTGGGCTGCTTAAAAATTTCCTCTACCACATCAATTAGCCAAGGACCTTTACATAAGACTTCACACAGAATCTTTGGACATAGGCAAAATGTATCTAAAATTTTAGGCATAGTATGACGTGTAGCTTCTAGTCCAATTCCCAGAAGTCTTCATTCACAATGGAAACTGCATGAGACTGCTCTTTACTGCTCACATTTCTATGAGCATTCTGGTCCTTGGAACCCATACCAGAATCACCTATCAAACCCTGCTTACAATCTAGGTTTTCTCCAGTCTGATTCTATAAACTTTTCCAAAATTATTCCACAAAACAGTTAAAAGGCTTTTGAAGTACCTAATCAGGTATGGTCTCAGTACCTACCCAACTGCTTTGGTGCTAATTTTCTGTATTAGTTAATTTTCTCACCTCCAGAACAAAATAAATGACACCCACAATTTAAGGGAGGAGAGGATTAATTTGTTTCATGATTTCAGTTTGAGGTTGGCCTACTCCAATGCAGAAATATCATGGTAAGGTAACGTGACAGCAGTGTTTTGAATCATATTTTGCCATTTCTACCCATCTGGATAAAGCATTCCCTAAATTCACATTTATAGGAATTTCTCTAGTTTCAAGTAGCATACAAGTAGCATAGAGGAAGCAAGTTTGCTAGTCTGAATATAAATATTCACTTGATATTTACCCAATGTGTTCATTCCCATGTTACTGAAGAAAGAAAGGATGTTACAGTTTCTTGACTAGATAAACCTATAACAACTTAAAAAAATCTATCTTGAGAAAAGTGTATAAATTATGTTGAAATGCTTTTAACCCTAAAAGCAAGGTTTTTTTTTCTAATTTTGCAGGATTTTTGTGAAAAATTCTCAAGACTCTGAGACTTGTGTTTATATAAAAGCAAACAGTATATGTGTTACACTCCACCAAATAATAGTATAGTTCTTTGTGGTTGTAAGCTTATTTGATGATGTTATAATTCTATATCACTCCATATCATCTCAATGGAACAAACATGGAAATTATGTTTAGGATACAAATTTAGGATATAAATTTAGATATAAATATATATTTAGGATATAAATCAATTTTTACCCATTACTGCTGTTTAACTTTATATGACATGTCCAGGCAGAGTTTTTTAAATGTGTGTTTCAAAACCGTGGCTCACGTAAGGTGGGAATGGAAACTACTTCTATTTGGGCCATCAATTAATGAACGAGCAGCATGGTTCTGATGCTGAATCAGTTCCTGCTTTGTCAGAAGGAAGCAATTGTTCATTATGCTCTAAATAGGATGTGTTATTTCCATTACTTTCATCTCTTGGATGAGCTTCTAAACTGAGAGAAAAAAAAATGAGTTGACCAAAATAGACTGAGATGAAGTATTTGTAAAGCACCCAGGTGAAAATGAAATTCCTAACAGCTTCCATTGTGTCCAAGCACAGCAGAGAAAAACCAAGTCAAAGGCACAGAAGTAGTTTAATTGTAATAATATGCCACATTTCATGTTCACTTTAGATTTAAAAAGCTAAGCATAATAGGAGAAGCAGATGTAGACCTTGCCTTCAAGTTGTTCACAGCTGTGCAAACAGGAGGACAGAGTCAAGTGAAATCAGAAGAGTGTGATCTGCATAATGACAAAAGAAAACTTGAGGAGTCAGGAAGTGTGTTAACAAGGACCCTAACTCACATTGTAAGGTCAGGAAGACTTGTTGGATGGAGTTAGGAAGAGTGTATCAGAGTTAGAAAAGTGAATAGGAAGGAAACAACATTTTTTATGCTGAAAGAAAGGAGAGACAAAATAATGAAGACCTGAGAAATCAACATAGGGATGAAACAGCGTAGAATGCCTGACGTGTGGGGCTTGGATGATGTGATTCTTGATTATCACATTGATTTACTTAAGTGATGCCTAGGAAGATTAATAAAGGCGCTCCTTTGTCTGTATGGGTAGCTTACGGGATGTGACCTTGCAGGCTGTATCGTCTCTGCTCCTTCTCTCTGGGGCCGTTTCTGCTCTCTGTGTTTCCTGGGTGCCATGAGTGGACTAGCTTTCTTCCACCATGTTCTTCTGCCAGAAAATTTCTGCTTTAAAGCCAGCTGAACATGGACTGATATATCTGAACCCATGAGACAAACTAAGTCCTTTCTTCTTCAAATTGGCTTTTTCTTTTTGATATTTTGGTCACAGACATAAAATCCGACTGGTTCATATAGTTAAAAATAAGAAATGAGTGTGACACACAGAAATGGCTGAGAAGATTGTCTTTTCAGCGAATGTGAGAGGAAGGATTATGGCTAAAGCAGTTTCAAAATAAGATGGCTATTTTATCAGGATGAAACCACTTCCATGGAGGCTGAGAGGGAGCAATTCAACAGAGAGGAGATATAGAAAGGCACTCAAGTGTGAAAAGATAGTTCTCAAAATGACTGTGGATCTATCATTGGAATCTCTAGGTTAAGAATCAGAAGAGTCTGCAGCTGGGGGAAAAAGGAGCAAAACGTTCTTGACAATGTCCTTTTTTGAGCTAGGACTGACATGCTCGAGTAGGGGTAATTCTCCCCAGTAGATGTAGATGAGCGGTAATGACTGGAGACACTTTGGAGGTTGTAACAGGTGGGGATGTTGCTTCTCTGTTAGCGTGTAAAGGCTTGAACACTGCTCAGCATCTCACAATCCACATTTCAAATCCCACAGGATGTTCTGCCAGATTGTCCGGGATTCGTTCAGTTTCCCCTTGTTTTTATGTTTCCCGTTGTCAAGAATAACTGTAGAATGTGCTGGAAACGCAACATTTTGAAAAGGGAGAGCTAGCCAGAACAATAAGGCTGTGTCCTCCTACCCTTGAGTCAGGTGTCCTCGTGTGCTTTATTCCAGAAGGTCCTGTGATGGAGCAAATGTAGCCCAGAACGGTCTATTGTTGTGGACCCTCAGCTTTGGGGCCAGTGAGGCAATGTGATCCAGACTCCATCTGCCGCAGGAAGCTGCCCTGGGTGTTGAGGGATCCACTTACAGTGAGTCCTGGCTTTTGTTTTCTTCTGCTGCCTCTGTAACAATGAAGGTGCCTCATGTGAGTTGAAGTGTGTACAGGTGTCTTGACTCATCGGGTTGGAACAAATTGGTAACCAGTGCAGAATGAACCTGCTTCTCACTGCCGCTTTAGAAGGATTCTTCAGCTCGATGTGCCAATAGCGCTGACTTTGAGAAACTGATTGTAAGAACGTGGTAGATGATGTCATTTGATGACATAGGGCTTAGGAACTAGGTAGAAAGGCCCAGAGAATAAACATGATGTAGAATAACTGTTAAATGGAGTGATAGAACTGCTTATGACGATGGAGGATGGCCAGGATTTGGCCAAAATCCATAGAACTATAAGATATACTTCGTTCAAGGAGTAAAATAATGAACAAAGTGCATGCAAATTGCAAAAGCATAAGCTGGAAGACACTTGCTCTATGGCGCAGAGGAAGGGGAAGCAAGTTTACTATCTGGTCCGAAGATCATGCCACAGAGAATGAGGCACAGGTGATGAGTGGCACTTCCGCCTCTCCACCCAAACCACAGCCAACTTGCAACCCGCTCAGTCAGTCTTCTTTACTATACCCGCTTTCACCAGGGCTGCCAGGAAGCCTGTGCACCTTCGTTTCAGAGGCAGGCTTCCACGACACTTTCCTTGATGCCTGGACATCTGTCACCATAGACCTCTTGATTATTCTAGAAAATAAATTCCTTTCTTAGCTTCTTGTGGTGTCAAAATTCTGAGATTTTTCTAGCCACTAATTTTTAGTCTTCTTCCTGGCTTCTATTTCTATATTTGATTATTATTTACTATGTTTTTACTTTTTATGTCATAGACTTTATTCTCAACCCACTGCTGTTTTCATATGATTATTTCATAAGTACATTATACTCTCTACATTCAACACTTAATTGCTTTTCATCCCCTGGCAATTTCCTTCCTTTCGTATTTTTCAGTATTCGATGGTATTAAAAGAAATAGTGATGTCTGTGTTAAGATGATGTATATGACAGAAAACCACAAAAGATGTTGTTTTAACTCTCCTACACTTTAACTTGCCATGTAAAAAGGCCAGATGTCATCGATTCTGTATGACTATGCTATGCATGGTAGAATACTTTTCCTTCTATCTCATTCCTCTGTGATCCCTACATTGTTCTGCAATCTATAATCATTGTAGATATCTGTGTAACTTCAGAGCCCCTATCACCGTATCAGGCACTCAGTAGAAGAAGAAGTCACTCTTTGGCTGCATTTAAGAACATGTCTATAAAGTTGCATGTGCTACTCTTGAATTTAATCACATTCTCATAAGGCATTAGTTTTCCAGTTGCCAAGGCAAAATAACCTGACACCCACAACTTAAAGGAGAAAAAGTTTAATGTATACTATTGTTTCAATAGGTTCAGTGCCTGGCAAGCATGCTCTAAGGCAGAAATATAATGGTGGAAGGGCTTGGTGAAGCTTAGTTCATAAAGACCAGGAAGGGAATAACATGGAAAAAAACTGGCTGGGGGCCATATGTACCACCCAAAGTCAAGCCTCCTTGACCCACCTGGACATGCTTAGAAGGAATTTTTTTCTTATATACTAGATTTTCTTAATCTAATTTATTTGACAAATCATGATTAACAGCTACATGCAGCAAACTGCAGAGGCAGGTGATTAGTTTAGCTGTTTTTCTCTGCTAGCCATATGGTTATAATGTGATAGAATGGAGACAGAGATGTCAGCAGTCCCTGCTGTAGAATTACATAATAACTGGGAACAGAGGCCCAATTCTCCATTTTCTCCTGCTACTTTTCATTGCCAGTTTTGTCCTTCATCTCCTGATTCCAGCTTTCAAGTTTTCAAATGCACTTATTTTGGTTTCCAACTCCACTGCTATAGTCTTTTAATTGGTCAGTTTTCTTACCTGTCTACTGCAATCTAAGAAATCTACTTGCAACATTGAAGACTGATTATTAAAACTCGTAAAATTTAAATAGCTCTGTTTTAATAAATTACTGCTAACTTCGGTATACCTAATATTTTTAAACTTTGTGTTGTTTACAATTTTCTTGCATCTTAAAATATGAAAGCTTTATTTTGAAAATGCTGTCTCCTGACTTGGTAGAAGTCTAATATCTCCCTAAAATTTGAATGTTTCCATAAAGCTCAGTTTCTCACGTTCAACATTGTCTCACTGATGACATCCCATTTTCCTACTGTGTCTGTAGTGAGACCCAGAATTCAACTCTTTCTGGATTCTCTTGTTAAAAGCAATTCTAGAGCACTGACTGTGTGGTCAGTAGAATGGAATTTGATGATATAAATGAGAATAACATTTAGAAGCACAAACATCAGTTTTGAAACTGATACAGAGCTGTTCTTAACTGTAAATGGTTTCAACTAAGCACCACGTTACTAGGTCAGTCTCTGCTCTCTTCCCCTCTGGTTATTTCCTTCTTTTTCTTGAGTCCATTAACCCTGTTAAAGCCTCAGTGCAGTTTCATTTGGCCTTGTTTCCTGCTTATGTATTCCCTCAATGATTCACCTTTGTTCTCAACTCAAGATAATTCTTCTGTAAGTGGAATGCTCAAATTAAGATAATAGCATTATTTCATCTCATTCCTCATACTTTTTCATTTTCTAATGTATTCTCTCATTTTCTCCTCCATCATCCTCCTTCTTGTTTCTCTGCTTCTTAATCTATAACAATCTTCTCATTTGCCTAGAAATTCATACTCACTCCAGTGCCTTAGTGTATTTTTTTTTAATACCAGCGATTGAGTTTACGACCTCATGCTTGCCAGCAGGCACTTATCACACTGAGCTAAACCCCAGCCTTTATGTCTTTTTCTATATATTCAAAAATTTCCGGTATATTTCTTTATACCAAATCTTTTCATCTGAAGACAATCTCTCCTCTTGTATTTTTTTTACAAATTGCATTCGGCTTAGTTTTAAAACTGATGAAGAGCTGTTCTTAACTCTAAATGGTTTGCCACCATCTTAAATATTTCTGTCTTTTGCAGCCAAACATCTTGATAGAGCATTGTTACCTTTAGTTCTTCACTTCCTGTATACCTTCTTCTCTATTTCTGTCTGCCTTTTGTCCCTTTGACTTCAGTGAATTGCTTTTTCTCTGGCCATGTATGATCTCAATGTCACTAAATTGAATAGTCACATTTCAATTATTTTATTGCTTGTTTAAAAGCAGTTGATTTGTAGTTCCTCTTTTTTTAAAAAAAAATTTAAACCAATACATTTCTTGGTAAGATAGTAAAAATAGTATATAGAATGAAGGAAGTCCAAGTTCTGATTTCACTGGGTTCACTTCTAAGAGACAACTGTTTTTATTCTCTTATAAATCTTCCCAGACAAGAAAAACTAAGACACAAATACAGAGTCCACCCAAAATTGTGTATATCAGGAAAAGAAAAATATTTTATAAGTATTTTAATGCTAAATTTGAGACACAATGAAATTAATACAAGTTACCTTTGGCCTCTATAACTGTAAGAGGTAATCAGAGTGGTGGCCATTAGCTGCAAGATATTTATTAGTATAGCAAACTGCTGAAGTGTGTATACATTTTTTGGCAGATTCTGTATGTTCATGTCTGTTAAATGCCTCACACGTTTTTACACAAAGACTCAATATCACGATCTGCAGCAAATACTTCATTCTACGGTTTCATTTTCTTAAAATATGGTAAACTAAATCTTATTAAACATGAAACTTAATTTTAACTCCTCCATAATAATCCATTGCACGCTGACAACATTGCCCAACTGATCTTCCAGAGTGCGTGTTTTGCATTTTGTAACTTTTATTAATTTAAGTTATAGAAGAAATCTGCTGTTATAAGTCCATTCATCAATGCAGACCGCGGAACTTCGTAGCTCTGCTGAAGCGCCCTGGAGGGCTATTGTTTTCAGGATTTTTCTTGGCCTTTAAATGTAAAGTTCAAAAAGACCAGAGTGCTTTTGATTTTTAACCCTGAAACAGTGTGAAATCTTTCTTCCTGGCAAAATTTGATGTCTACACGTGACCAGTGTTTCAGCAAATACAGGCATCTCAGTGGTTTTAACTACTGAACCTTCTCCATGTGGAAATTGAAATGTTCATGAATAATTTTCCCTTCTCTTTTTGTTCTCTTCCATTTTTTTATTATTTTAAAACTTGCCATTTATTCGACATTGACCCTCTTCTTATATTATTTGCCATTTCTTTGTTTTTTTCTCTAATGTCTGAAATATTTCCTTGAATTTAGCTTCAATGTCAGTCTCCTATTGTTGCTTCTGCAACAAAATTATCGCAAACTTAGTATCATGAAATAACAAATTTATTTCAAGTTCTAATACATATTCTGTTTTGTTGCTTTTTCCCATTTCTGGAGAACACTAAATTCCTTAAATCCTTCCCTCTTAAAACCTAGTAGCAGCTGGCTCACCCATGCACTGATAATATCATTTCCACATTAAAGAATGATGTGATTCCCTCAGGCACCTTCAGATAATCCAGGATCTTTTCCTATACTAAGGTCAGTTTATGAATAATTTATCCCATCTGCAACCTTAATTTCCCTTTTCCATATAACATGATGGTTCCATAGTTTCCATGGATTAGGATTTGGATATGTTTGAGGGGATATCCAAACATAACATCTTTTTAATTATTGTGATCATCTGTTTTCTGAATTACCCTTTTCATAAGATGTTTTCTTTTTCATTAAAAATTTGTTGTATACTTCTGTGTCTCTAAAATCATTACTCATCTTTTCTTATTGCTTCAATAATTTTTTTCTTCTATGCGTAATCTGTTTCCTGTTTGTCCTTCATTTTCTTGTTGGTAGTTGTGCTTTTGTTTGTTTGTTTTGTTTTATTTTGGTACTGGGGATCAAACTCACAACCTTGTGCTTGTCAGGCAGGTGCTTACGCCACTGACTAAAATGCTAATCAGTTGTGCTATCTTTCAAAGGTTATTCTTAGATAATTGGTTAGGTTTTTTTAACCATACATGTTAAGCAGCTTGCTGCAGATAGCTGATACTTAGTCAAGTTGTGTTGGGCTTGGAGTGGCACAGTGCATACAAGTGAGAGCACAGGGCAGAGGAGGGATGTTCATCTCACCCGTGGCTAGGAAGTAATGAGACAGCAAGTGAAAGGGCAAGGTGTCAATACTTCCTTGAGAGAGGGAGAGAGAGAGAGAGAGAGAGAGGGAAAGAGAGAGAGAGCGGGAAAGAGAGAGAGAGGACAAGAGAGAGAGAAGGAAAGAGAGAGAGAACAAGAGAGAGCGAGAGAGAGAGAGCAAGAGAGAGAGATTGAGAGCGAGAGCAAGAGAGAGAGAGAGAGAGAGAGAGAATTAAACTTAGCTTGCACTGGTAGGAAGGTCATTGGGAGACAGTAGCTCTTTTAATTATTTTCTCAATGAAACTAAGGTCCTATAACCTCTACAGGAGAGCACTAGAGAAAGTGGACATGCATCTGCCCAAGGCCAGGCTAAACTTGATCAAGAATGTGAAGGGAAATGGGCTGAGGGCATAGCTCAGGGGCAGAGTGCTTGCTTCACATGAAGGAGGCCCTGGGTTTGGGTTTGATCCCTAGAACTGCAAAGAAATTTATGGGCATGGAAAAATGGGAAATTTTCTACAAAATATTGAAAAGGACAAAATAAAAAAAAGTGAACAAGGTGAGATACAGAAGGTATATTCTGATGGAACTAGGGGAGGCTTGGAATGAGAACAATGAAATTTCACTCTACCATTCTTATAATCAGTTTTCTTGCACCCGGGGATCCTTCTACAGTAGAAAAAACTACTTTTGATCAAACAGTGCTAGTCTAACATACTGTGCTCCATTTTGGGCCTTTTGGCTCTAATTCCCTATATTTAGTTCAACTCATTCAGTTTCTGATTTAAAATTTTTTCTGCAAACCATCCAGATTCCTTTCTCCAGCACTCCAACCATAGGTTCCTGCTCATCTCTGTGGCTTGTTGTCTGCCAGTGTGCATTACATTCAACATAAGTAAGAAATTTGTATTCACAATCCAAACCTATTTGAGTGTCTGAATGTCTGTATCATAGACTTTCTGTCTATTCCTGTCCTCTGTAATCATATATATAAGAGAAGCAGCATTTGTGAAATCACATGAGTTTAGATAATACTATTAGGAGTAAAAATAAACACTGAGCTAGCAAGGCTTTATTTGAAGCATTGGTAAAATTATGGATTTGGAGATCCATCACGACAATCAGACTTGATTTTTGATTTTTTTAAAAAAATTTTTTATTTTTGATTTTTTTTTAAAAAAATTATGATTTTCAAACTTAATTATTCATTTGCTGGTATAAAAAGTGTTCTATAGCTTCCATCTTTGATGCTTGAAGAATTAGAATTTATTATTCTATTTCTTTCAAGACATTTCATTTTAAGAGGCACTAATATTCTTCCTCATAATAATCGTACAAAACAGCTTAGTCATTAATATGCATAATGAATATATTTTTACCTCACTGCTACTGAGGAACCCAAAAATTGGGGAGTTTGTACTACTATAGTTTAAAAAAACAGAAAATTAATTTCTATATAATTTAAGTGATTTTGGTATCAAGTACATTCTCAATGAATAGCATCATTTCATTAATGATTTGATCCACTTTCCCTACAAAACTAGATAATCAATGAAAGATTTAGTTTAATAGGTTGATTTTAGTATTTTCAATCAAAATAATGAATTGTTTTAGATTTTTAAATGGTCATCATATTTCTTATATATAAGAAATGTATTCATTCTTTTTTGTATTCATTTTTGTTTTTAAAATACTTTGAATATTAAAAAATAAGCCCTAGAATTTTTCCACTCATTTGTTTTCTAAAAAGCATTTGTTATCTCTTACACGCAAAAGATGGAATATGTGTAATGAGAAAATTCTAAACAAGAATGATATGACAAACAAGAATGGAAAAGAAAATTTTTATATAATATAAGCAAAATCTAGCTGCTTCTTCAGGACCTAGAATTAAGACCCTTGAAAAAACAACAACTTAGTGAGAAAAAAAAAGAAGTAGATCTCTCAGAGTTTGGAGAGAGCTCTTGGGAAAGCTAGACACCACAGAGAAGCTGGAGAAGCAGAGCTTAACACAGAGAAGAGAGCAATCCTGTCTGCGAAGCTCACCTCAGCTCCCCGAGAGGGAACTTTTCTCCACCTGCACAAGGTAAACTTGAAAATGGTCAACAGCTCCAAAGAAGGCTAGAACTGGAGAAGAAATCTAGTGCAGCACCCATTATTTTTGAAAGTCTTCAATCAGGAGCCTGTTCAACCAGGAGTTGTAGGACTGGACCAAAGAAGAGTTACACTTTAGAGTTTTTGATGTGACCCTATTACAGTGACTGGGTGGAAGATGGCCACAAGAGACTCTTGAGGAGAGAGCTAGATATAGACCCCTGTGAGAAGTTTAGTCTCAGGCTGGAAGGACTTGGGGGCAGTGCCCTTCATGGTGGTGAGAAACCAGGTCAAGCATGTGTGTTAGTTAGAAGAATCTGCATCTTGAAATGATGGCATTGATTCCAGAAGCTTGCTTGAACCCCCACCCTACTGCCTATATCCAATAAAAAACTCAGTGGTTTGTTTGCTTTCCCTGTCTACCAATGTGCTCAAGGATGTGGCTTGGCATGGACCATTGCCTAAGCCTGAGGTATAGAATGAGGTAGTTCTGTGCCATGTTGGAACTTAGGGCACTGAGCCAACCAGTATCCAGCCTGCCACCATGGTAAGTGACTGTGGTCTGGCAAGCCGCGGCCACCCCAGGGCGGGGAAACAAGAAGCAGCAGTGTCTCCTGAGATCCATGCCATGTTGGAACTTAGGGTGCTGAGCCAACCAGTAACCAGCCTGCCACCTTGGTAATTGACTGTGGTCTGGCAAGCCGCGGCCACCCCAGGGCCGGGAAACAAGAAGAAACAGTGTCTCCTGAGATCCGCGCCATGTTGGAACTTAGGGCGCTGAGCCAACCAGTAACCAGGCTGCTGCCTACCGGGGCGTGGGCTTAGAATCAAACATACCATATCCTCCCCCCCCCCCCGCTAACAAATGGGATCCAGGGATCTGGGTATCTCTTGGGAGGTGACTATATGTGGTACAGTAAGTGGGGGGAGCTTCCTTCTTCTATCTCTGAAGGCAGATATTTTTATCGCTGTTTTGCCTTTGTCCTAATGAACAGTGTTGCTCTATTCAATATTCTGTTTTGATGTGTTCTATAATGTTGTGTATTTCTTTTGATTTTGCTGTACCTAACAGAAGAACAACTATTTTGAAGATAACAAGATATACAATGGTTCCTATTATTGTTGTCCTGGTGACCTGCTGTGATATTCTGTGCCAATTTCACTATACTGTCTCAATTGGCTTTATTCCATCCTGTTTTGTTGTATATTACTACCTCCAAGTTAATGAAAATTAAATAAAAATAAAACAATAGAACATGAGAAAACAAGGTAACAAAATATCTCCCAAAACTCCCAACTCCATCAAAACTGATTCATGTGACGTGGATGATGAGAAACTCAAAACAAAACAACAGAATTATATAAGATGATTAAAAAGGAAATAACAACAATGAAACAGATCAATAAGGTACTGAGCAAGCTGAAACATGATATAACTAAACAGATAATGTACTTAAAAAGCAAAAGGAGGAAAAGAAAATGCGCTAAAGGATATAACTGCTTATATGTTGAAGTGTGTAGGATTGATAACCGTATTACCAAGTTTTTGTTGGATTGTTGAACAGAACTGTTTACAGCCTCACTGTTTGTTCACTTTGTATGCCTTAATTTTATAACATGAACAACTATTTCTAAGAAGACAATACATAATTTATCAAGTAGTGATTTCTTAATTTTTTTTTAAAATTCTGTATTATTTCTACCTTTTTTTCTGTTTTGCTTTTTTTCTCTTTAAATAAAATTTAAAAAATAAAATAAAATGATTTTTTAAAAAAAGAATGAGGTAGTTCTAGATCAGGGACTCAATGCACAAACTCCTAGCTGTAAAGCTAGGCTGGGAAAGCCATGATGTAGTGTACACAGTAGAACACAGGAACTGGAGTTGCCACAGTGACTAAAGCCCTGGGATGGCAATTGTGGGAAACAGGTGACCAGTGTGAGGATAAAGTGTAAGAACCAGAAGATAAGGCTGATACCAGTGACCATCTACATAGAGATACTATAAAAACAGTAAGAAAACGTTGAAAATTAATCTAACCGCTGTTAATGGACACAAAGTAGACTAATCTAAGGTTATTTGGGATTAGTAAACGTCAGAACTCAGCACACATAGCATTAAAAACCTCTTTATGGAAATAATAGCAGCAAATTTCCTACATATGCAGGAGAAAGTGACGTAGAGATAAGTAAAGCATATAAAATTCCAAATAACCGTGATTAGAGAAGAAACTCTCTACAACATACTATAGTGAAAATCACAGAAGCCCAGTGCAAGGCAGAACCTTAAAAGCTGTTAGAAAAGAGCAACAAATCACATATAAAGCTAAAGCCATTAACATTGCTGCAGACTTCTCAATACAGACTTTAAAGATAAGGAGAGCTTGAAGTATTTTAAGCCCCTCCCCCCCAAAAAATCTTTCAACCCAGTTTGATATTTTCTTCAAAATTGTTTTTCAGAATAGATTAAGAAATAATATTTTCCATGACTAAGGGAACTTTAAAGGATTCACGACCACCAAAATGTTTTGCTAAAAATTTCTCAATGGTGTCCTTGAAAGAGACAATGAAAGGGACAATGTCAAAAAGTCTAGTGGATTGGGCACATCAGGCAAAGTGATCAGTTAAGTAGAAGGAAAAAATATTATGAAATTATTGGAGTAAGCTAATGCCTTTCAGTAATGACTCAATATAAATGCTCTCAACTTCACAGTCAAAAGACACAGATTCACAGACTGGATCATGAAACAAGATCTAGTGATATACTGTATTAAAAAGAAAACACATTTAATCCAAAAGATAGAACAAATAGTACTGACCATAAAAGATTTGATAAACATTGATCCAATCATTGTGGGATATCCAATATGCCACTACCAAATTAGATGAATAAAAAAAAAACTGCCAAGAAATATCCAAATTGAACCATAGCTTTGAACAAATGGGTTTATGGATACCTACAGTGTTGCACTCAACAAAGACAGAATGCATTTTTTTTTCTCAAAGCATGAGAAACTTTCTCTAAAATAGACCACATAATAGCCCATAAAGCATGCTGAAATAAATACAAGAGAATCAAAGTTACCCCATGCATATTATCACATCATAGCATAATGGCATGAGTTCAATAGGAAAAGAATCCACAGCAATTATGAAACCAGATGGAAAACATACATTCTTGAATGATCAATGGGCCACAAAGAAGGAATTAGTTCCTAAAACCAAATGATACTCTTGTTGTCACATAACAGAACCTATGGGACACAATAGAAATAGTTCTATGAGGGAAGTTTATAGCTGTAAATGCTTACATCAGAAAAGAAGATCCAAAATTCTATCAAAAGACTTTTAGAAATAATATCTAGCTCAGCAATGTGTCAGGATACAAAAGAAACATAAAAAATAAATAGTATTTCTGTATATCAGTAATAAACTCACTGAGAAAGAAGTTAGGAAAGCAATACCACTCTCAGTAGCATTGACAATACTTAAATACTTAGCAATAGACCTAACCAAGCAAGTGAAAGAGCTCTATAACAAAAACTGCAGTACTCTGAGAGAAGGAGATTGAAGAGGACATCAGAATATGGAAAGATATCCCATGTTCCTGGATAGGCTGAACCAAAAGTGTCAAAATGACCATACTCACAAAACTGACAAATAGTTTAACAATCACCTAAATCAAAATACCAACAATATTCTTCACAGGCTAGAAAAAACAATTCTGAAATTCATATAGAATCAGAGGGGACCCAGAACTGCAAAAGAAGTCCCAAGTAACAAGTGAAAAGCAGGATGCATCACAATGCCAGATTTTCAATTACATTACAAAGCTACAGTGGTAAAAACAGTATGATATTGACACAAAAACAGGCAAATGCATCAATGGAACAAAATGAAGGATGCAAAAAGAACCCCAAACATATTCAATTACCTGATCTTTGATAAAGATGATGAAAATTTATGCTAGAGGAAAGAAAACCTCTTTAACAAAAAGTGCTTTAAAACTAGCTGTCCACATGAAGAAGATTGACTAGACTCATATATCTCACAATTTGCTAATTTAAACTCAAAATGAATCAAATATTTAAATATTGAAACAGAAGTATTTAATTT
>PVJX010033061.1:0-19869 GCA_004027295.1 Dolichotis patagonum
TTTTGGAAATATTTCCGAAGTACCATTTAGAACCACATTAAATTATTGTCTGTTTTCTGAATTTATCATCTTAGGAACACTACCAATACTTCAGAGAACATTCTTCCATGTCTCAGTGCCAACAGAAAATTAGACCTCACACAGGTATCTGTACTGATGGCACACGTTGGATTTAATTTAAATATTTTCAAAAAGTTTAAGTAGACACCACTATGCCTTATATAAATTGTCACTCACTCACACCAGCTCATGATTTTCAACTTAACATACAATCTGCATTACATGCTATGGCTACCGGTATTCTAATCTTGGTTGTTCTCTTAAGCAGAAAAACATAGGAAGCATCCTCAAAATCAGTGCATAAATCAAGCATGGCTTATGAGAGGGAATACTTTTCAGCTTTTAATGAAAATATATTAACAACATTTAAAAATACTCTTGCTTCCATTTTTAAATTTGTGACTCTTCAAGAAAGCATTGGATACTCTTTCTTCTGACTCAGATCTCTTTCCTAGTTTTAGTATTCTTTCACAAAGATTGCTTGAGTTTGCCATAAGTGCCTGTTCAACTTTAAGAATCAGAATTTAGATTGTGATTCACACAGCTTGATCACTTATTAGGTCCAGAGACTTTTAAGACAAAGTCAGGCAAAGTAATAGTTTACAAGACTGAATTTCTTGGCAAGGCAAATAACATCCATGGAAGGATGAGAATTCTTTTTAAATCTTTTTAAAAAATCATTTATTGCAGATGGGGCTGGTGATTTTCCTTGGCATTAGATTTTATATCATACAAAGACCTGTGCTCTTCTAAAAACATTGCCACAATTTGTTGACTTTGTCCCAAGTTTTGACAGTTTGTTGGCAGATAATATATTCTTGCACCTGTCTGAGTGAACTTACAAAACTGTGTATTCAAAAGAAATATTTATAAATACTTCAGCATTTAACATGGATTCTAGAGTACTTAGTGATTATGTAAAGCACTTACATTTTGAAATCTAATCCCAAATCTCTCTGAAGGTGTTTAACTTAATTTGCCTGGAAGTCATAATACAGATCAAGAAGATATTTCCAAATTGTTGAGGGATTTGTCCCAGCAATTTTCTAGTGAAATCAATGTTTTAAAAATAATGTTAATGTTAATATAAAATATTTTGAATTTTTCATCACTTGAAGAAGTACTTAATATGTCCTTTATGGAAGATTCAACATGGCTGAATAGAGGAGGAATCATAGTGGAGCAACTCAGAGAAAATCAGCTAAAAACACAGGTAACTGGAAGAAAGGGGGACATACCTGAAAGCCAAAATGAATATGAAATGAGAGACTTGTAGGTTAAAAAAAACATAGGCATAAGACTTTACAAAGTGTCTTTTAAAGGTTAAATCTAGATTTCATTAAAACTCATAACTATGATACCGCCCTATCCACTTACGTGTGGTTAAATAAGAAATGTCTTTCTGTTGTTTAGCTTGTGTATTAGCTAGAGTTATCTAACAGAACCAATGTAAAATACATATATAATCATGCACAGAGATTTATTAGGTAGCCTTACAGGATCAGAGGTGAAAGTATCCACAATGTCCTGGAAAGCCGGAGAATGCAGTAGCTGGTTAATGCAAGAAGATAGAAGCCCAGGAACAAGAGAGATCAATGATGCGGTACTTGAAGCTTGAGGGCCTGGAAGTTCATGGCAATCACTGATATGAGTCTGCATTGAAAGGCTGAAGGCACTCTTGACCTATGTTTACAGGTAGTGGCAAAGAGTGGAGCTCTTCCAAAATAGGCACGTTTTTTCTTCTTTCTTTTTTATTTTGTCTAGGTTACAAGTTGGTTGCCACTCATATCTGGAGTGGGTTTTCCCCACCTCAGTTTGCTGGTCTTCATGTCAATCACCCAAAGATACACCCAGAACTGTACTTTACTTTTATGCTAGGAGGTTCTTTTCAAGTTGACATGTAACAATTAGCAGCCACAGTCAAACACAAAATCATTACATAATTTATAAATATTGGCTCGAAAGCGTGGATATCCTGTGATGTTTTTTGAAAGAATGATCTGTAACTTTCCTTTACCTGGAGATTAAGCACAGTCATATTGAAAGAACATGATGGTTGAGGATTTCAAACCTGACCAATTTTTGACCAGAGTTTTTATGATAGCTACTATCAAACTCTATTATTTAAAAATAGTTTGAATATTTAAAAACTGTTAAAAGTTATTAAGCTTTCTTAACTTATTAATCATAGAGTTTTCTGGGAGGCAGTATGGATTAATAAAGCTGGATGGGATTCTGGTTTCAATTGCTGCTCATTAGCAATTCCTGTTTGTGTAAGTCACGCAGGATCGTCTGTTATAAACCTGTCCAGGATGGATGTGGGAATCAAGTGAAATAATACATAGCTAACTAACAACTTATTAATCTTATTGGAAAGGGAGAAGGGATATATGTAAATTACTGACTACTTTGGAATCAAGTGGTATAGTGCATCATTACAGCTAAAGGGTATCTGATGGATGGGAAGAGGCAGCCATAGAAATGGGAAACAGGATTGGGTTAGGTATGAAGAATAAATATTCTACATCACTTTCCTCACCATTATGCTTATCACTCTTTTCCTGCTATAAGGAAAATCACATCTAAGAAAGTGTGATCAGAGAGAGGGATCCACAATTCACTTTGGTTAACTACATTTCTGACTGTGTTGAAAGCTACTGCATGAATAAAGACAGACTATTAGGAAGACTCAGTTTTTGGAAGTTAACCTCTAAGACCGTATTTCATAGTCAGAAATGGCCGTTAAATAGAGAGATATGAAAGAGGATGTAATTAACACACCATGAAGTACTACTTTAGATATAGATGAGAAGTTCAGTGTAAGATTGAAGTTTGGCTCTCAGCTAAAGACTTTAAAGTTGAGGAAGGAACTATCATGTTATCTTTTCCTATTCTCAGTGTTACGGATGATGAAGCTGAACATTTGGGAGAGAAACTGACTTGCTTATTAAGGTGATCATGCATCCTACCTTATTTAGTGCTGCTCCTGATTAATTTTCCTTAGCATTAATACTTAAATGAGTTCAGTTTTGAAAAATACAGTAAGTTGAATGACCATTTAGCAGTGCATCAGTAGTGCAGGCCTAAGACTTCTTTATAGATCTCAGTTCCCTTATTCAGTGACTTTCCTTGAATTTCGCTATTATCTTTCCTTGAATGAGCAGGCACTTTATTTTGCAAATAGGAATTTAAAAATTACTCTTTTCAAAATCAATTTTTGAAATTAGTTTGCTCACAGGAGCCTTGATATGTTAGATGTTTGTTTAAACCTCTACAAGGAACATAAAAGATATCTTGAATACTAAGAGAATTAGGGTTGGAAATTTACTAGAAGGGAATTTGTGGCAAACGTGGTTAAGTATCATGCTTATCAGACATACAATTGCCTGTATGTCTAACATGCTATAGTAAAGTTCACCAGTGAGTGTTTTATCATGTTTATATCTTTTTTGTTAAATAAACAAATAACTATGAGCACTTTCTAAGTGCAAGACATTGTGGAAGCATCAAAGAAATGGCAATAGATAATCTTCTAGGGAATGCCAATAGTTTTAGGTGGTATGAGCACCACTTTCCTAACCTGTGAATTTTACTTTAGTTTGGTATTACCATGTGAATTTAATGGTCAACACACCTAAGATGAATTTCACTTGTAATCTTTCTAGTTCAGAATGACTTCATGATCATTTCCATTCATCTAGGACAGTGATAGGGAACCTTTTAGAACTTCCAGTAATACAGCCTGTGGTGGCCCATGTGTCACAGGTTAGCTACCCCTGCTCTAGGGAGATATTTGGAATATTTGAGTTAAGGTGGTGCTGTGCTGCAAAGAAAACGAGGGAGAGAATTTCCCAGCATCCCTCAAATTACACTATCAAACTTGTTTCCTACATAAGCCCAGACCACAGAGCCAGGCAGCAGAGACTACAGAGAAAACAAAGAGCCCTGTGTTCTCACTCTGCAGGGCCAAGGTGCTGAGTAACCTTATCCTCGAAAGGTCAGAAGCATGTTAGAAAGCCTCCCACCATGGCTGGTAAGTAAAAGTACCATAAAATACGAGATTACGAAACATAGTAGCTTAATGGTCTTGACTCTGATTTGCTTTGCAGGGATCTATCTTCTCATATAGTCAATGAGCTGTTTCTAACCTGCGTTGGATTCCTTTAGTACAGAAAAAACAGATGCATGGTTGGCAAATGAGAATTTAATCCAAACATCTAAATAACACCATTTGGAGATATTTAAAATATGACCCAAGCATAGAAAATATATTTGAGAGCAGGGACTTCTGAAACTTAATTTTGCACTGCTCACTGTAGGGTCTTTGGCATACTCTAGTGTCAGTACCAGTCTTAAGTGGTTAATAGCTGGAAGAAGCTGGAAGCAGGGTGGGTGTCACACATGATGACAATCTGTGGCTACAAATAGGGAAGCTTTCTTAAATTACTTCATGCAGTGGATGCAATTGAATCTTTTTCAAGATTGAGTTGCATTCATTGATAGGATTGTCTAATTTCAAACTGTGCAAATTATCCAGAGTTAAAAAGTTCTAGACATTAGTTATCTTTCAATTTCCATAAAATTAGCAACTCAGTCATGTTTGTATGTTTGTTTGTTTGCTTTTTCCTAAGAAAAAGGGAGAGGGGAGAGAATGTTCTCCCAAGCCTGTTTTAGGAAATGAAATCCTTTGTTTACTCTGAAATGTTTGGTTTCTAATCAGTTGAACCAAGAGTTAGCTTTTGTATCAAAGATACCTAGCTGGAAAACCTTCAAGATAGTTGCCTAGGTCAAAAATGTTCCCCAGAAAGAAAACTTCTAGACACAGACATCAGGCTTCTAAAGTCATTTAAAGATGCTATAAAGTAATTTGATTGACACACTCTAACATATATTTACTTTTAGTCTCTAATAATTCAAAACTCTATATGTTAAATCCATAAGTGGTTCCATTCAAAACCTTTGAGAGAAACCATTGATCCCAATCTCTGTCAATACTGAGTCTCATTCTTTCTCCTCTCTGCCCAGCATAGTTCCCAAATTCTTCATTACCTCCTAATGCTGCCATGCTGCCATGCATCCTCTTAACGTTATTGACTTAGCACTCAATTAACATTTGCAACCTGAAAATTCAGATTTTAAAGCAGCATAAAGAATTGCCATCATCTGGAAATCAAATAGTTACAAATGCAGGCAAGGCTGTAGGGGGAAAAAAAACTTAGCCATAGATTGTTGGTGGAAATGTAAACTACTACAACCATTATGCAAATTTCTCAAAAAACCCAAAACTAGAATTTCCATTTGACCCATGTTCTCTATCTAGATATCTTCCCAAAAGAGTTAAGGACATTGAGTTACAGTGACACATGCATACCCATGTTCATAGTACAATTCATAATGGTTAAATATTGAAAGCAAACAATGTTCACCAACAGATGAATGGATAAAAAATGTGGTATTTACACACAATGGAGTACTATTCTGACATAAAGAAAGATAAATGAGTCATTTGTAGGAAAATTGATGGACCTTGAGAACATAATATTAAATGAATTAAATCAGTCACACAAAATTAAATATCTCATTGTCTCTTTTACACGAGAAACACAAGTTATAAATAAAGAGCAAAAGGAAAGTTAGATTAAAAAAGTAGGGAGATAGATTTTTCTTGAGTTGGAAGAGAATCACAAGATGGAAGGAGATGAAGACAGGCATTAAGATTATTATACACAAGTACCCACTCCACACAAGGAACATAGACATTATGTACCACAAATGCTTAACAAAAGAAAAGAAGCCAAATCATTTCGTTTAGCATAAGAATGTTCCAAGTAGTATTTGGGATAGATTCACACTATACTTATAATTCATGTGAAATTCAAACTTAGCTGGACATTTTATATTTACTATCAATCCTATCTTGACTCATACTCTTTACAAAATACAAACTTTTAGCCTATTTAAGTTGAAACTGCCTATTGGGAGCAGTTGACACGATTCAAGAAAAGCTATACAACATAAAAACCCAAATATTTGCAACATTTGAAATTTTGCTTAAAAAGTTAATGTGTAAGCATGTACATACTTGCTCTTTCTGCTGCAAGAAGTATATATTAAGTCTAGTAGCTAAGAGTTTGAATGAAACGGGGATCCTTTTAAGACTGCTCCGGCAGTCATGTAATAGGTCTAGTTTCATCCTGGCATCTGTCCATGCTTACAAATATAACGTGTATCTTTGATCAGGCTTATAATGAAAGGGTGAACATCAAGGACTACTTCTTCCTTATCTATATGTAGTTAACTTCAGATAAAGTCCTATAAATTATGGAAAAGCAAACAACAGTACAATAGTTTCCCATCTTCGATATCTGGTAAACAGAGTAGTTCTCTAGCTAAATGAAAACAAGCATGTGTGAAGCCAGAGCACTGCAAGATTTTGGCATCAAACTAGTATATGTGTTTATACAAAACTAAAGCACGTAACTACAAGCTAACCTATAAGGAGAGGAAATGTTGAAAAGGTGATAGGAGGTGAGAAGAATAGAAAGGAGAGCTTTGTAAGGACACAGGGAAACTTTTTTCACATGAAAGTTTACTTTATTCAAAGTTTGAATCTTTGAAATAAAAAATTCAGGAAAAGTCTCAGTAAAATTCATTTTGAAAGTAATCAGTATTGAACAATACAGAAATAAGGAAATAATCTTTCATATATTAGAAGTTAAAAGGTTTAATTATATAACAATATTTTAGAGCTTGTCAATTACTATTTGAAAAGTTGAAGCTTTTGATTTATTAAAATAGATAATTTTTAAATCAAATACATTTTGCTAATTAGTACATACAAATATTTAAGCAAACATTTTAAATACAAAGTGCAACTATAAAGTCATGAGACTGAACTTTTTAACTAGCATAAAATCTATATAGCCAGATGAGTAGCAGTGCTTTAAGATCATGACCATAAGTCTAAGGATGCTACAATGTCCTAAGGACATTTTATTTTTTTAAATTTTATTTTAAAGAGGGTAAATCTAAGCATAACAAAACAGAACAAAGCAGATTAGAAGAAAACAATGTAAGTGACACAGATTTCAAAGCAAGACAACAGGAGATCATCACTGGCTACTATAATGTCTCTTGTTTTCTTCTAAATAGTTGTACATATCTTCACACAAAATGAATTCATACAAAACAAACAGATCAGAGCAGAGTAATGAAGGCATTATGGGCCTTCAAAACCAGACTAGAGGAAAATCAACTATGTCTGCCATAATGTCTCTCGTTCTCTTCAAAATAACTATTCATACCTTCATATATGTTGAAATTAAACGATACAAAACACACTAAAACCACTTTGAACAAAGAATAATAGCATTACTGGATTTCGTAGCATGAGGATACAGAATCAGTAATATATACCATAATATCTCTTTTTCTTCAAAGTAGCTGTTCATTTCATCATGCATTATATAATCAATTCTCGTAAACTGTTTAGGAAAAATTCTATGCATATATAAGTCTCTACATGTAACCTATCCTTTCTGCATTAGAGGGAAAAACAAAAAAAACCAAAACAAATTACTAGAAAAACATGAAAAAAAGACAAATAACAATAGCAAACAGCGCAAAACACTGACAATATAGGCCTTCAAAATAAGGTAGTAGAAGCATAACTAGGGTTGTTATTTTATATAACGATATTCAAGAGTTCCGCAGATCACAGACACTAACATGCACAATTGTTCCAATCCTATTAATGTTAACAGGACACAGGGAAACTTTTAGAGATGTCTTGATTATGGTGATGGTTTCATAAGTGTTTGTGTATATATATTTAAAAATCTTATACATTCTAGCCTTAAAGTGTGTAATTTATTTTATAACTTAGCTCCCAACAAAACTGAATGAAATTAAAATTGTTACAAAATAAAACCAGCATATGATAACCTGGTATATGAGAAGAACATTAAAGCACATTCTAGTGTGGCCCTATGACTTGGTTACAAAAATCACATTGCTTACGAGGATATCTATCATTAAGGAGATATCCATGAAGAGATCATGTAGGTCTTTATTGTTTCAACCACTAAAGCTTCAAGTGTTGGCAACTGCCCTAGTACCCTAGTACAATACAGGTGAATAGCAAATTTCAAATGAACAGAGAAGCAGAGACAATAATCCCAAAATAAAACAGCAAGAAAAGGCATACTGGTTTGAATTGCAAGATGTGTCAGTTATATCTGACTTCTAGGAATAGAATATCAATTGCAGTGCATTTATTACACAAGTAACTATTTTACTCAGCAAAAGAATTCAGAAATATATGATCCAACTTTGCTTGATGACTCTCTAAAGGCTTTAGAAACTTAAGTGTTCTATTTCTCTGCTTTAAAAATATGTAACTTAGGTGATCAAGAACAACTAATTTTCCCAGATGACATTGGGAATTTTAACCATTACAATTAACACCTAACCCACATAAAAGAAGATGGCAACTCCCTTTTCCTATTTTTTTTTGAATGTAAGATTTTCTAAAGATTCCCACCAAAAGTTATTATTTTATTGGTTGTACGTAATAGTAGAAGCTAGAGAACATATTCTGTATTTCATATGTCACTATGTGCATATAAAAACTCAGGTTTATGATAACAGGAAAAAAGTAGATAGGGGCATTAGTTAGCAACAAAATACCTCTACCTTAGAGGGACTCAGTATTACTGTTATAATTGCTGTTTCTCTTTTTCTTGGAGCCATAATTGAATAATAATCATTTAGGATTCATGAAAGACATTTGTAGGTGGCTCTTTTAAGTACTCTGAGCTTTTATTTCACTATAAATATTAGACAGACATCAGAAAGATTGGAAAGGAAGTAGCAATACCTAAAGGAAACTAGGAACATTGAATTCCAACTTATAAATTCATTTTTCCAGCAAGCAAGGAATACAGGTCAAAGGCCATTGTAATAAAAACATTGCCCAGATTCTTTTATTTTGTTGTATTGCATATTTCTTAAGACAAATGGGTTATTGCCTAAGGCTCAGAAATCTCTTACTATATAGAGACTTTTGGCATAATAGTATTTGTTGTGATGAAATTTGACCTATATTATATTTCTTTACGTCTGCTGCCTAATTTCCCTTAGGGAAGTGGTTTTCAAATTTTTTTAGTTGGGGAAATCCTTTGTTGGACGAAATATTGTGGAAGCATGAAATAAAACATAAAATTGATGTGGCTGTGGGTGAAGGCCTGTGAGTTGGAGTAGCATTCAGACCTCACCAGCTTCTCCCTTCTCATTCTTGTCCGCTACTTAAGGCCACACGTAGAGTACGTCTTTGGGCAATAATTTGAGATCTTGAAAATTATTTATTTTTAGTAGGGATTAAATACCACATAATTAAAAATAAGCAATAACTCTAGAAAATATTTTATTCATTTCATTTCTTAAATTACACTTAAACTTTGTAATTTGTATATAAGTTAAGAAATTGAAACTCAATAAACATTCACTGTTTTAAATGGTGGTTTGACTTGAAAAACAAAAACTAGCCAACCATGGCGTTTATGTCATTGTAAAATCTTATTATAACATACAAATACGGGTCTTCAATGTTCTATTAGAATGTATATACATGTATACTAACAGGAAAAAATTACTTTGTTCTTGATTCATTTAAGAAGCAGACTTGCAGAACCTATTGGTGGGCTTTTTGTTGTTATTATTGCATATTTTATTTTGCTGTCATTTCCATTACTAAGCTTCATAAAGTTAATAAAAATAAAATCTGAAATTGTTGTTTAAAAGCAAATTTGAGAGAAATACCTTTGGAAATAAGATTACTGAAGAAAATTTAATTTTTGAATTATTTTCCTATTGTGAATTAGGTGCTGCCTGGTTTTTAAAAGGGGGCAAACATGCTTATAGTTTTGGGAGTCAATTTGCCATTTGCTAAAAAGATGAATAAAGACTCACCAAAAACAAAGAAATTGTTATTATAATCTAAATGAATATATAACTATTTCCATTTTCACTACATAAAAATAACTATTAAAAGGTACTTTATTAAACTTACTCATATACTAAGTAGATTTGCACTGTAGCCTAAAGCAGCAGTGCTCAAAAGACTCAGTATCACTCTCATTTTAGAAGTGTCCGTGGTGGGTTTAGATTATCAGGGTTTTTGGAGTGTGCTATTGGCAATTAGTGGCTGAGGGCTAGGCTCTTTGTCCTGAAAAGAGGTGGGAGTCCTGAAAAATGCAAGTTATTACTGTGACATGCAGGGTATGTGGGTATCCCAATAGACACTCATTCTATTTCACAAAGAAGTGTGAAGTATCTTTTGCATGGTTTTAATATATAGAGTCAATATATTAGCAAGAGATTCTTATTTTGTTCAGTTTTCTCAAGATTTGCTCCTCACGTCAGAAAATTAAGGCACAGAGAGCAGAATCTGCCTGTGTTTGCTCCACTGGCTCTACTTACAGTATTCTTACAGATGGTTTGAAGAAGAGGTACACACAGTTGCTATGGTTCTCATTTCTGAGATTACACACTAAGTAGACTTTTTTCTAATTTAAAGAGAAAAAAGTAATAATAATAATAATAATAATAATAATAAAACAATTTCAAAATGGGTTAATAGGAGAGTTACAATAATTAATGTGTTGTGTATTGTTGTCTTCATAGTAGTTATTCAGAGTACAAGATAGAAGCATGAAATATTGTCCAAACAATATTAGTGCAACCTTTTGTTTTCAATGAACTAAGAAAAACCACCTGTATAATTATTTTAACTATCATATGTATAAATACATTTTTTCCCATTCCTTCATTTTCCTTTCAGCCCATCACAGTTTGTATAGTTTTTTTGAACAGTTTCTTCCCAATTTGCAATGAGATTATTTTGTTTCAAACATTTTGTTTATGTAGTTCTCTTATACTTGATCTATGAGTGTTGATAATTCATAATAACGATTGATTTTTATTTCAGAACAGTTAAGTGGTTATATAACACGTAGATATTTGTTCTGATAGGACTGAGAATACTACTCCAGCAGATCTTAATCTCAGCAATATTATGGCATGAAATTCTCCATTGTGGGGATCTGTACTGTTCACTGCAGAATCTTTAGCCATTTCTCTGACCTCTATTTACTAGATACTAGATAAACAACACTATGACCATAAACTCCCCTAAGGTTTGGCAACCAAAAATGACTCAAAATATGAGCAAATAAATATTCTCTGTGGGGCAAAATTGCCCTAAATTAAGAAGTATGACATTAATATAAGATATGATAAGAATTCTAGAATTATCAGCTATGTTCCCTTCTCCTTTACATATTGATGAAGGACTGACTGTGTGCTTTGCAGCAACTGCTAATCATTATGGATGAGCTCTAACATCCTAGTTTCTTTTAGCAGCCCATCACATGCTAGATATTGCTTGTTTCTAACCCACTGAAAACCTTGTTTCTATTTTATGGGGAAGAATCCTGAAAATTGAGACAGCTTACTTGCACCATAGTCTACTTGTGTGATCATTTCACATCTTTGGGCAATAACTTCATCTGAAAAATGTAATTCAATTCATTTCTCTATGAATCATTTCTTTAAATACCTGTCCGTGCACTGGAGTGACACCCTGTCCATTGCCACTGTGATGACTGAGGTGAATTGCTTGGGAAGACCCAGAGACCGGAAGGAACACTAGCAACACAGTAGGGTCCCAACTAAGGTGAGATTAGTGGTATGAAAAGTCCTAAATTGCAATAATGACACAAGCCAACAGGTAAGTGATGCCTCTGCTGGACCAGCAACAAGCTTGTAAAGAATCCAGGACTCAGTACTCAGTAACCAGCTCTTTTCTCTCAATCTTCTCTCTTCTATTTTCTTTTTCTTTCTCATTTTACTCTTTTTCTTTCTTTCTTTCTTTCTTTCTTTCTTTCTTTCTTTCTTTCTTTCTTTCTTTCCTTTCTCTATTTCTTTCTTTTTTCTTTCTTTCTTTCAATCTCTCTCTCTTTCTCCTCTTTTCTCTTTTTTCCTCTCTTTTCTAAATAACTGAGAACTCCAACCACAGAAAACTAATCCCATCTCTCAAACCCAGAGACCAAATTCATATAATCCCTCAGATAATTCTTCATTATTTCTTTTCTCCCCACTTCTCTAGTTTCCTAAAACCTACATGAGCATCCTTTCTCATGTAGGTTTGCTTTGCTTTGCTTCTCTTTCCTTTCCAGTTGTTATGGAATACATAAATTATGAATACATAAATTTCCCCACACAGGAAAAAACCACTCTATTAAGGGTAAACACTTTGCACATGAGCTCCTAATTTATGATCAGTTATGTTATTTAACTATAGTCTGTGCCCCAATGGTGAAAGTGCAAAATCAATAGTCACCATACTTGGTTTCTAATTTGTGTGTGAAGCTATTGATATTGATAATTTGACTACTTTAGCTGGGATGTCATATCTGTTGTAGTCAGTTGTACTCCCTTCTGTAACAATACTAGGAAGCTCTTGGACAATAAACTCACTACAGAACTATACCAAAAGACCAGGGACTGAGTCAAACAGATACCAACATAACACTCTTAATTAACTGGGAAGTTAGGGTCTTGTAACAGACACAAACCAAGAATTTCCTACATACAGAAAACATCCCTGAAGAACAAACCTTGCCTAGAGAGACTTTGATACTACTGATACAGCTACTTACCACATAAATCCACAAAGAAAATCACAGAGAACAAAAAAAAAATTGTTTGACATGCAAAATGACAAGACAAAAAAGTGAAATTCAGTCTCAAAACTCCAGCCCATCTTGAACAAGTCCATGAAACACTGACATAAAAGAAACTGGAAGACCCAACTGAAATTTCTTAAATGATAGCAACCAATGTAAAGAAACAAATCCATGAGACTATACAAGAAATCATATCAGAAATAATCTCTCGGGTAAAAAAGAAATGGCAATATTTATAAAAGAATTGCTCAGCACATCAATATTAGAGCTAGCTTAAAAAAATGACAAAAAGAGACAATAACAAGATGATGCACACCATGAATGATTAATATAGGAAAGAAATAGAATGTATGAAATGAATTCAAACAGATGATATAAAGAAAATTTAAAAATCTGTTGAAAACTGGCAAAAACACTTAATGAAACTGAAGATAAACTTTCAGACCTTAAAGAAAGGATTACAACTAGCAATCATGAAAGGAAATTATTAACAAAAAAGAATCTGACGTACACACAAATGAGGCAATATAGGACTTCAATTATACAAAACCAAATGAAGTCTACATCCAGACATATAATAATTAAGATCCCAGAGATTCAGCACAACAACAGAATGTTAAAAACTGTTAGAGAAAGGAACCAGAACACCTACAAAAGAAAGCCAATCAGAATCAAAGCCAACTTCTCAAAACAAAGCCTAAAGTCAAGAATAGCTTGGAGTGAATTATTTCAAGTCCTGAAAAAAACAAGAAAACATCAAAACCAGATTGATTCACCCTGCAAAACTATCTTTAAAAATTAATGGATAAATAATATACTTCCATGACAAGGAACAACTGAAGAAATTCATGCCCACCAAACCAACCTTATTAAGAGAATTCAAAGATATTCTAGCCAGAGAAAACATTATCACAATTCAAAGAACAACAACAGAAAGAAATCACTAAGGATAAGCAATCAAACAGAGGGGAAAAGTAGGGATCCAAGAGCAAGAAAATAATATGACAAAGATAAGCCAATAGATTCTTGTTATTACCATCAAAGTAAATGGCCACAATTCACCACTTAAATGAGACTGACAGAATAAATCAAGAAATAAGATCCAACAACATTCTGTATACAAGAAACACATTTAGCTAAAGAAATACATAAACTAAAAGTCAAAGCATGGAAAACAATATTTCATGCAATAGGAACCCAGAAAAAAAAGCAGCAGTAGCTATTCTGTTGCAGACAATGTGAGCTTCAAACTAAGAATGATCAAAAGGGATAAAGAAAATTGCTACCTACTTTTAGGAGAGATATTCAAGAGAGAGAGAGTGATAACAATCATAAATATATATGCACCAAATACAAAAGCACCCAACTATAATAGACACAAAAAATCAAATAAGCAATAATGCAATTATAAAGGGGGAATTTAATGCTCCATTGTCACAGAGATGTAGATCAACTAGACAAAAAAATTGCAAGGAAATATCAGAACTAAACCAAACCCATGAACAAATGAACTTAATAGACATTTATAGAAAGTTCCACCCAGCAACATCAGAATACACATTCTTCTCAGTTGCATGCAGAATGTTATCTAAAATAGACTATGCAGAGTTCTTATAACATACATAAATAAATGCAAGGGAATTGAAGTTATTCCATGCATATTGTCTGACCATAGTTCTCTGAAAAATTCACATGATCATTTCAAAGGATGCTAAAAATGTTTTCAACAAAGTCCTACACTCATTTATGATAACTCCTACAGAAAATCAGAATAGATGGTCTTTATGACAATGTGATAAAAGCAATCTGTGACAAATTAACACCAACATCATACTAAATGGGCAAAATTGTATGCTTTCAATCGAAAATCAGGAAGAAGACAAGGATGTTCACTATCACCACTCCTATTCAATATAGTCTGCACAAATTAAACAGAACAATTAGATAAGAGAGAGAAATAAAAGGAATAAGAACAGGAAAAGAAGAAGTTATTCACAGATGACATGAAACTCTACTTACAAGACTCCAAAAACTCCACCAAAAAGTTTCTAGAATTAACAACCAAATTCAGTAGAAAAGTTGAATACAAAGAATGCTCAGAAACCTATCACATTCCTATACCAAAACAACAAACTCAATAAGAGAGAAATCAAGGAAGCCACTCCCTTTACAATAGCATCCAAAGAAGTGAAAACTTCAGAATAAATCTAACAAAGGAAGTAGAAGGTCTATATATTGAAAATTACAGAACTCTGGAAAGAGGTCACATAGAATATCAGAAAATGGAAAGATATCCCTTGCTCATGGATAGCAAGGATCAATATTGTGGAAATGGCCATTCTCCTAAAATTCTTATACAGATTTAATGCCATCCCAATCAAAATACTATTTGCATCCTTCAGAGTTCCAAGGAAATATTTCTAAAATTCATTTGGAAATAGAAGAGATCTAGAATATAGCAAAGGCAATCCTGGACAACAAAGACAAGGCAGGAGGTAGTACAATCCCTGACTTGAAATTATACTACAAAGCTTCTGTGATAAAATCAGCATGGTACTGGCAAAATAACAGACCTGCAGATCAATGGAATAGATTAGAAGATGTAAACACAACAACAAATATATTCAGTCAGCTTATCTTTAACAAAGTGATGAAACATGATAATTGGATAAAACATCTTTAATAATGGTGATGGAAAAACTGGGACTCAACCTGCTGAAGACTAGAGCTAGACCCATGTGTATCACCATGCACTAAACTAAAGTCAAAATGCATCAAAGATCTAAATATTAAAACAGAAACACTAAATCTACTATAATAGAAATTAGGTAGAAATCTCAAAGACATAGTTGTAGGCAGAGAGTTCATGACCAAAAACCAAAGTGCATGGGAAATACATCAAAGAATCAAAAACTGGGATCTCATCTTATTAAACAGCTTTCTCACAGCAAAAGAAATCACCAAAAAAGTGAAAAGACAACCCACAGAGTGGGAAAAAGTTTTAGCCAACTGTCCCTTGACAAAAGACTTCTATCTAGAACATAAATCTTGAAAAATAATTGAAGAAAATCAGACCCCTTAATTCAAAGACCCAACACAAAAATGAGCACTCAAGATGAATACATGCTTCTCAGATGAAGAAATGCAAATGGTAAATATACATATGAATAAACACTCAACATCTTGGTCATTCAAGAGATGCAAATTAAAGCAACACTGAGATTCCATCTCACCCCAGAATGAATGGTTATCATCATGAAATCAACTAATAACAAATGCTGGCAGAACTGTGGGGAAAAAAAGAACCCTTTTCTACTGTTGTTGGAAATGTAGACTGGTACAACCACTGCAGAAATCAGTGCAGAGATTCCTCAAAAACTAAGATTAGAGGTCCCATTCAATCCAGCTAGTCCCCTTCTGGGTATTTTCCCAGAAGAATTAAAAATATCATACCACAGTGATATATGTGCACTCATGCTTATAGCAGCACAATGTGTAATAGTAAAGTCTTAGAAACAACGAAAATGCCCATCAATTGTGGAAGAGGTAAAAAAAGATGTGGTATTTTTATATAATAAAATACTACGCAGCGATAAAATGAATATAACAAAGACCATGCTCACAAGTGAAATAAATCAAACTTGCATGTGCAAACATAATATTGTTCTTCTAGTGTAAGAAACTTAAAAAGTAAATAAGATCTACAATAGATATTGTGAAAGGGGAAGAATCTGTTCAAGGAGGAAAAAACTACTGGGATGGGTGAAAGGGGAAAAGAAGTAAGAAAAAAGAAAAAATGTATATATTAAAGATAACTAAAAATAGTTATACTATTGATTTTTTTCAGCTCATTAAAAAAGTCGGTGCTTATATTCTCTGATCAATTATGTTTACCTATATCTTGTAATCTGAGCAAATATTTTGAATATAACAATGTGAAATATATTAGCCATTATTAATTTCCTATTATCTTGGTTTGACAATTTGTGTCATTTCTATTTTTTTCTTTTTAAAATAGAAATAAATAAACAAATAAATACTTGTCTAATTGTAGGGAAATCTGTAAGCAATTTGGCAAGAGATACAAAAACATGTTAAGAAAATATAAAGCACAATCCAGGGGGCCAAGGCCCTGAGAGGGAGTCAAGGCCATGCAAGGTGAGTACTAGCATTCTGGCACAGGCCTGGGGAGAGTTTAAGACCATCACTATTAGTGGTTAAGTGCCCTCCCAGCTTCTTAAAACACTGGACTTGGCTTTGGAGGTCCTGTGGGCTTCACTGGGCCATGCTCAGCGACCTTCATTCAGTCACAGGAGCTGAGGGTGCAAGAGATGATTTCCAACACACCCAGGAGAAGCTTTGGAACATCACTTGAAACACTGAAATATAGGAAAATGACAAGACAAAAGACAAAAATGCAATCTCAATCCTTCAGCCCATCCCAAGAAAGTCTAGGAGCTATGTGCATTGAAGAAAATATAAGTCATATACCTGAAATGATGTCAACTGAAATAAAGAAGAAACTCAGGGAAGCTATGAAGGAACTCAAATCAGAAATAACCTCCCAGGTAAAAGAAGAAATGATAAAAGCAGAGAAAGAAATACTGAACACATCTAAAGAAGACATAGTTAAAAAATTAGAGGAAAAAAGCAAAAAGGAACAAACAAAGCAAAACTGTCCTTCAAAATGGATAGAGAAATAATACTTCCATGACAAAGAATACCTTAATCAACAGTATAAGAAACAAACAGAATGCATGAAGCAGATTTAAAGAGATATACAGGACATCAAAAATTCTATTGAAAGTTGCCAAAACCACCTAATGAAAGTGAAGATAGAATTTCAGACCTTGAAGATAAGATTGCAGCTAATGAACAGGAAAGGAAACATCTTTTAAAAATAACAGGCAATCAGGAAATAATAATTCAACAGCTGCAAGATGATGCAAAGAAAAACAATATAAGATTAATAGTAATAAGAGAAAAAGGAGAAAACACAAATGATATCAAGAGGCTATTTACCAAAGTAATAGTTGAAAATTCCCCAAACATGACAATGGAAACTGACACATGGATTAGTAAAGCATATAGAACTCTAAATAGCCATAACCAAAATAAAACTATAACCAGACACACAATAATCACCATCCCACCAACATAAGAACAAAATATTAAAAGCTGTTGGAGTGAAGACAGATCACCTATAAAGGAAAACCTATCAGAATCACAGCAGACTTCTCTACACAAACAATGAAGTCAAGAAGAGCATGGAGTGAAGTATTTCAGATCCTAAAGGAAAACCACTTCCAACCCAGACTGATGTACCCTTCAAAACTGTCCTTCAAAATGGATGGAGAAATAAGATACTTATATAACAAAGAACAGCTGAAGAACTTCATGATCACCAAACCAACCCTACAAAGAATGACAACCCTGAAAGACATTCTAGATAGACATAGGAAAAAAACCACTAAGCAAGGAGGACAATTAAACAGAACGGAAAGGTAAAGATACAACAGCAGAAAGATAACATGTCAACAATAAACCAATATATAAAAGTTATAACCATTAATGTAAGTGGCCTCAATTCACCAATCAAAAGAAACAGACTGGCAGAGTGGGTCAAGAAACAACATCCAAACATATGCTGTCTACAAGAAACCCATCTAACCCAAAAGGAAAGCCATAGACTGAAAGTCAAAGGATGGAAAACAATACTTCATGCAACAGGAATGCCCAAAAGACCAGGGGTAGCTATTCTGTTTGCAGACAATGTGAAATTCAAACTAAAGAGGATATGAAAAGATGAAGGTCACTGCATACTAGTTAGGGGAAAACTTCAAGAGGAAGAGATAACAATCTTAAATATATATGCACCAAATTCCAGAGCACCTAGTTATAAAAAGGAAGCATTAACAGAAATGAAAAATCAAATAAGCAATAACACAATTATAACAGGAGACCTTAACATGCCATTGACACAAAGGGACAGATCAACTAGACAGAAAATCAGCAGAGAAATAACAGAGCTGAATGATACCTTTTTAACAAATGGACTTGATAGACATATATAGAGTTTTCCATCCAACAACATCAGAATATACATTCTTCTCAGCAGTACATAGGACATTCTCTAAAAAAGACCATATACTAGTCCACAGAACATATTTAAGTAAATGCAAAACAATTGAAATTATCCCATGCATGCTATCAGATCATAGTGCCATGAAATTTTAAATTAACAATAAAAGCAACTGCAAAAACCTCACAAACACATGGAAACTGAGTAATACACTCTTGAGCAATCAGTGGGTCACGGAGGAAATTAAAGGAGAAATTAAACAATATCTACAAGCAAATGAAAATATAAACACAACTTACCGAAATTTGTGGGATGCAATGAAAGCAGTCCTCAGAGGAAAATTGATTGCACTGAGTTCCCACATCAGGAAGACAGAATGAACACAAATAAACAACCTGATGCTACAACTCAAACATCTAGAAAAAGAAGAGCAAGCCAAGCACAAAGCCAAGAGAAGGGAGGAAATTATAAAGATCAGAGCAGAAATTAATGCAATAGAGACTAAGAAAACAGTACAAAAGATCAATGAATCAAAGAGTTGGTTTTTTTAAAGAATAAATAAAATTGATTAGCCCTTGGCCAACCTTATTTAAAAAAGGAAAGAAAAAATTCAAATTCATGCAATAAGGAATGAAAAAGGTGCAATTACTACAGACTCAGTGGAAATACAGAAGATCATCAACACCTATATTGAAAACTTCTACTCTCATAGGTTCGATAACACAGAAGACAGATTCCTAGATACATATGAACTACCAAAGCTAGATCAGGAAGATGTAAAACTGCTGAATAACCCAATTTCTATTACTGAAATTGAAAATGTAATAAAGTTCTTGCCAACAAAGAAGAGCCCAGGCCCAGATGGATTCACTGCAGAATTATACAAGAAATACAAAGAAGACTTAATTCCAACACTCCTGAAACTCTTCAATGAAATTGAAAGGGAAGCAATTCTTCCTAAGTCATTCCTGGAGGCAAATG
>PVJX010033062.1:0-19940 GCA_004027295.1 Dolichotis patagonum
TTTGTAGCCAGCTACACTGCTAAGTTTATTACCTCTAGTAGTCTCTTAATGGAGTTTTTTTGGGTCTTCTATATAGAGTATCTTGTCATCTGCAAATAGTGATAATTTAACTTCTTCCTTTTCTATCTTTATTCCTTTTATTTCTCTCTCGTCTGATTGCCCTGGCTAATGTTTCCAGAACTATATTGAAAAGGAGTGGTGATAGTGGACATCTGTGTCTTGTTGCTGATTTTAAAGTGAAAGCTTTCAGTTTTTGTCCATTTAGTATAATATTGGGTGTTGGTTTGTCATAGGTGGCCTTTATAAGGTTGAGGTAGACACCATGTATTCCGAGTTTCTGAAGGGTTTTTATCATGAGCATGTGTTGGACTTTATGGAAAGCTTTTTCTGCATCTACTGAGTTGACCATGTGCTTTTTGTTTTTGGCTCTGTTGATGTAGTATATTACATTTATTGATTTGCGTATGTTAAACCATCCCTGCATTCCTGGGATGAATCCCACTTGGTCGTGGTGTATAATGTTCTTGATGATTTGCTGCGTTGTATTTGCCAGTATTTTATTGAGAATCTTTGCATCGGTGTTCTTTAGTGAGATTGGCCTATAGTTCTCTCCTTTTTGATTGGGTCTTTCTCTGGTTTTGGTCTGAGAGTAATGCTTGCCTCCACGAATGATTTAGGGAGGATTGCTTTCTTTTCAATTTCATTGAAGATTTTAAGGAGTATTGGCATCAAGTCTTCTCTAAATTTCATGTAGAATTCAGCCGTGAATCCATCAAGACCTGGGCTTTTCTTTGTTGGTAAGTTTTTTTATTACGTTTTCAGTTTCAATAGCTGATACTGAATTATTCAAAATTACTAAATGTTCTTGGTTGAACTTTGGTAGTTCATATGTTTCTAGGAATCTGTCCATTTCCTGTGTGTTTTCCTCTCTTTGTGAGTAGAGATTTTTCAAAGTAGGTATTCATGATCTTTTGAATTTCCATGGGATCTGTAGTAATTTCCCCCTTTTTAGTCCTTATTGAGTGAATTTGGGTTTTTTCTTTTTTTTTTCTTTATAAGATTAGCTAGAGGTTTGTCAATTTTGTTTATTCTCTCAAAAAACCAGCTTTTTGATTCATTAATTCTTTGTATTGTTTTTTTAGTTTCAATTGCATTGATTTCTGCTCTAATCTTTACTATTTCCTCTCTTCTATGAGCTTTGGGTTTAACTTGTTTTTCTAAAAGCTTGAGATGAAGCATTAAGTTGTTTATTTGTGGTTGTTCATTTTCTTGATATGACAATTTATTGCTATGTATTTCCCTCTTAAGACTGCTTTCATTGCATCCCACAGATTACAATATATTGTTTCCACATTTTCATTGAATTGTAGGTATTACTTTATTTCTTCTTTAATTTCATCTGTAGCCCATTGGTTGTTTAAAACGTTGGTATTTAATTTCCATGCATGCAGGTTTTGCAATTTCTTTTGCCATTAATTTCCAATTTCAGTGCTTTCAATACCCTTGTGTTTACTTAAGAATGCTTTATGGGCTAATATATGGTCTATTTTGGAGAGTGTCCCGTGTGCAGTTGAGAAGAGTGTGTATTCTGTTGTGGTTGGGTGGAACAGTCTGTAAACATCTACTAAGTTCAATTGCTTGCAGGTATGATTCAGTTCTATTACTTCTTTGCTGACTTTTTATCTAGTTGATCTATCTCTTCGTGACAGTGGGCTGTTAAGGTCCCCTATAATAATTGTGTTCTTGTGTATTTGGTTTTTCATGTCTTATATAGTTCAGTGCTCCTGTGTTTTGTGCATATACATTTATAATTGTTCTTCCTCTTGAATTTTTCTACCTAACGAGTATGCAGTGACCTTCTTTGTCTCTTGTAATCCTTTTAGGTTTGAAGTTCACATTGTCTGCAAATAGAATAGTTACCCCTGCTTTTTTCTGGGTTCCTGTTGCATGGAATACTGTTTTCCATCCTTTGACTTTTAATCTGAGTTTCCTTTTGGGTCGGATGTGTTTCTTGTAGACAGCATATTATGGGACCATGTTTCTTGATCCATTCTGTCAACCTATTTCTTTTGATAGTTGAATTGAGCCCATTTACATTTATGGATATCACTGATATGTACTGGCTCGACTTTGCCATGTTATTTATGTTCCAATTGTTTGCTTTCTGCTTTTCCCTCTTATTTAATTGCTTGTCCTACCTGGTGGTTTCTTTCTATTGTTCTGGGGATTGTGGTTATTTTTATCTCTGTATAGTATGTCTTTCAACACTCTTTATAGGGTTGGTTTGGTGGACGTGAATTTCTTCAGTTGTTCTTTGTCCTGGAATCCTGGAATCCATTAAATTTGAATGAAAGTTTTGCTGGGTACATCAGTCTGGGTTGAAAGTTGTTTTCTTTCAGGGCTTGAAATATCTCACTCCAATCACGTCTTGACTTGAGGGTTTGGGGCTGGGGATTTAGCTCAGCGGCGTAAGCACCTGCCTGGCAAGTGTGAGGTAGTGAGTTCGATTCCCAGTACCGCCAAAAAAAAAAAAAAAAAGGAGGAAGTCTTATAATTTGACTTGAGGGTTTGTGCTGAAAAGTCTGCTGTGATTCTAATGGGCTTTCCTTAATAGGTGACTTGTGTCTTTTCTCTAACAGCTTTTAGTATTCTGTTTATGTGGTGTGCTTGAGATCTTAATTATTATGTGTCTGGGTGTAGATTTATGTTGGTTGTGACTGTTTGGCATTCTGTATGCCTCACTTATCTGCATATCAGATTTTTTCCCCATGTTTGGGAAATTTTCTCCTGTTATTTCTGTGAATGTTTTAGATATGTCATTTGTATTGACTCCAGTGTCTTCACTAATGCCTATTAATCTTATATTGTTGCTCTTGGCGTCATCTTGAAGCTTCTGGATTGTCATTTCGTGCTGCTTTGTTATTTTTAAAAGTTCAATCCTTTCATGATCACTAATTACAATCCTGTCCTCAATGTCCGAAATCCTATCCTCAGCTTCATTTAAATGGTTTTGCATGCTTTGATAGAAATTTTTGTTGCTTGGATGTCTCTTTCAGTTTGCTTCATGATTTCTGCTTGTTTTCTATATTGTTCATTCAAGGTTTCAATCAGTTTCCCATGCTTCTGTACTTTTTTCTCTATTTCTTCTTTAGCTGTGCTCAGCAACTCCTTTACTAAGGTTGTTACTTCTATCTTTACATGGGAGAGTACTTCTAATTTGATTTCCTCTATGGCCTTATGAGTTTTTTTTTTTTTAAATTTCATTCGCTATCTTTTCAGAGATTTCTGGTGTGTTACCTTTGGAGTCCTCTAATTCAATGTCTCTTGTACTTGCTGCTGATGGACTGGATGTTTGAGATTGCATTTTGCTTTTTCGTTTTGCCATTTTCCTCTTTCGAGTTAGTGTTTGGTCCTTCAGATCCGCTAGTGTCACCTGTTGGTAGTGGGTATCTTGGTGTCTTACTGTAAGGTTGATGTTGATGTTTGTCCACAATGAATAGTTGGGCCAGTCACCTGACTTCCTGCTGCAGGGCCTGTTGGGTGAGTCCTATATTCTTCCTGGGCTGACAAGCCTAGTAGTATTGATGTAGGTCAACTTTTAGTTCCTGCTAGTTCTTTATCTTTAGGTTATTCCAAGTCATCAAATCTCGCTGTCTACAGTGTTTGTGTCAGCTGAGGCCCTCCTGTGTCCCTATTGTGTGCCTGTGTATCTCATAAGCCCTTTTGATTTTCTTCAAGTTAGGGGAGTCCTTCTCGGCACACTCCTCACTCTGCCTGATGTTTTCTATGTGTAGGAAGGGGTCATCCTCACTCTTGTCAGCGTTACCAAGGTCTTATACTTAGTTGGAGGAAGCTTTACTACTGGCCCTATTTAGCCACTGTACACCTCTATTTTAGGGGCATACTCACCACACTGACTGGAGCCAGCTGAGATCTTGTTTCGGTGAGGCAGTCACTTAATCTCCCGTCAAGCTAGCACAGATAATCTGCTGTAGTCCAAGGTTCCTCTGGGTGCAGTTCCAAGTTTGCCCCAAGAGCGTGAGCAGTCAGGGCCTAGGGTAGGTTCCAGGCCCTGCTGGCTGCTTGGAGTTCACTGAGCATAGTCCAGCTAGGCCCCTGGTCCCTCTCGTGCCCACCCTTCCTTTTTAAGACAGGGTCTCACTGTGCAATTCAGGATGGCCTTGAGCGCACTGTATAGGCCAGGCTGGTCTCGAACTTGCAACAATCCTCCTGCCTCAGCCTCCTGAGTGCTGAGATTATAGGTGTGCACCACCATACCTGGCTCTCTCTTTTTATTACCGTAGGACCTGAATATTATATTTTTATAGCTATACCCTTGAACAGAGTTGAAATTTAGACTTTAAAATAATACAAATCACGTGCTGTCCAAACATCTTAACTCATTATATTTTTTTTATTGAACTTTTAAACTTTGAATTATTACTAAAAAAATAAATAGCTCATGGGAACTGGGACTTGCAATCTTTTGTTTGTAAGAAAATCTTTTTAAGAAAAGGTTTTAGCTGGGCATGATGGCACATGCCTCTAATCCCAGCATTTGGGAGGCTGAGTCTGGAGGATTGCCGCAAATTCAAGGCCAGCATGGGTTATATAGTGACTTCAGGATCTAAAGCAAAACCGTCTCAGAAAGAAAAAGGAAAAAAATGGTCTCTTTGTCATTTTCTACTGTAAAATCAGAGCTAGTATTTCTAACGTCTTCAGGATCTTTCAAACTCTTAAAATTTTGGAATAGAATTGATAGTATCAGAGGAAAAGCTCAAACTAAGTAAAGATTCTTTCATTTTCTGTTTGTAAGGATTTGTTAGCATCATTCTCTACTATAGTTTAGTTAAATATAAAGCTAAAATTCCAGTTTGAGGAGCTGGGGGTTTAGTTCAGTGGTGTAAGCGCCTGCTTGACAAGCGCAAGCTTGTGAGTTTGATCCCTGGTACCAAAAAACAATTTCCAGTTTTAAGAAGACACCTTAATTCTAAAGATTATAAAATACAAATAAAAATAAATTCTTAGAAATTTTTGGAAGGAAGATAAGTTGTAAGCATTCTTGAATTTCCAAAGGTTTTCTAGAGGTAATAGTCCCCATTACACAAATAATTACAGATATAGTCCAAATCCTTAAATTTCTGCTGTTATCTTTGAAAGGCTTTATCTTTCTTTCTTAAGTTTTGAAGTCCAGAAATAAAACAGGTTGTGAAAAAAAAAACACCAGAGGAACTGGTTGTAGAAGAATATGCCCCATGCCCTCTTCCTTCAGCATTCTGCCTGAATTTTCCTTTTCAGTCTGTTCTAATCTATGAAAGATTAATACTTTGATAAGCATATTTTAAATATAAAAGTAATAACTAGTTATTTATGTGTGAGCATGAATTATTACTTTGCTCAGAACACTTTCAAGAATATTTCTAAAAGGATGGAAGTTTTGATTAAGGAATATGATGATTTTGCAATTTGGAGCACTGTGGGTAATGAGCAGAAGATACTAAATTAGTACAAAACCTGATGAGACTAAAAGGAAGTTTTTAGGGGGTGTAAGTAAAAAGGATGCAGAAAGGAAAATGAAACATCAGATATTTGCTCAGCATTGTGTCTGCTGCAATAACAGATGAAAAACCTTTTTCTTCTGTGGTATGACCTGTTTTCTAGCTACTGGGATCCAGCACCCATGCCACTACTATTTCAGTTATAAGTAAACTGCGTTGTCAATCACTGGGCATTCTCTAAACCGGCCTTAGGATTTCATGACTGTTTAAACAGCTCTGTCCAGTGGACTGACAACATATAACAGATACAGCATTTAAATTTTTCTAGTAGCCAAAATTTAAAAAGTAAAAGAACAAAATGAAAATTGAGATTAATAAGTTTAATAGCCAAACTGTTATCATTTTGATGTGTAATTAGTGTAAAGAATTATTAAAGAGATGTTTTGCTCCTTCTTTGTATGAAATCTTCAAAATCAGGTTTGCAAGTTACACTCCCATCATGTCTCAGTTCAGCTACCACATTGCTGGCTTTCAGCGTCTAGTAGCTGTCATCCTGGGCAGTGCAGACCTTCAAGACCATTTCAAAATTCTAAATAATGAAAATTTTGGAGCCCAAAGTAAAAATTTATTTAACTTTCCTACCTTGATTTCAGTTTTTTGAAGAGGTTGGACTAGGTGAACTCTTTAAGTTTTCTTTCATTTTCATCATTACATGTGTCTAGAAAAATGAACTAATAGCTTTTAAAATCATCACTATCCTACAGATTTTTTTATAATTATGAACTACTTTATCAATAATCAGATTGAATGCAGCATATGTATTTTGAACATAAACTCTAGTTAAAGTACTAAAACTGAGATTCAAACCAAGGTCTGTAAGACGTGTTCCCCCCACTTGCCCCCAATCTTAGGAATTTTTAACATGTCAAGCAAAGAGAGAAAATGAAGACATTTAAACAACAGTTTTTATTCAGTAAAATAGCCCTGGGCAGGGGATTTAGCTCAGCGGCACAAGTGCCTGCTTGGCAAGCACGAGGTCGTGAGTTTGATCCCCAGTACCAAAAAAAAAGAAAAAAAAGTTACCAACTTATCAATGTAATAGCCCTTTGCTGATTACTATCATGAGGTAGATAGTTTAATGATTCATTTTCTTCATTCTTTTTCTGGGCCACAAAACTTTGTATTATAATGTTGCTAATTTCAAAGTTTACGTTGACTAATCTCATAATCCTTTTCCTTTGACTTTCCTGGTATAGTTCAGTTAGCACAGTAGAAAGTAGTTTTGTGGTAATACAGACGTACTGACTCCAAGTCCTTTGACCATAAGATTAAGAAACCTCAGTTCTCAAGAAATAATTTGTAATGAGAAAGACAATGACTGGTATTTTACCCAGTGCCCAAGGTAAAGACTGCCTTCTAAAAGAGGAAGTTGCAGTATGCAGGACAAAAAGATACATTTTCACAGTTTTCCCTTTTTTGTCAAAGGAGTAAATATAAAATTGTGAGATCTTCAGTTTTTCTTGAAAAATGAGAAGATAACTGGACATGATGGCACATGCCTATAATTCCAACTACTCGGGTGAGACAAGAGCATCTTGGGTTTGAGGCCGTCCTGGGCAGCTTAGCAAAATCCTGTCACAAAATAAAAAATAAAATAAAGGGCTGAGAGTGCAGCTGAAGTGGTAAAGCACTTGCCTAGGATATAAGGACCCTAGGTTCAATCCCCATTACAGAGGAAAAGGGGAAGGGAGGGAAGTCTGTAAACTGGACCTACATCCCTTACAGAATTGAGTGGTTGCTCCTTTCCTGGTATATGTGAAGTATGCCCTTCCTTCTACCCTCAGCATGCATCTCTAGTCACAGATACTGGAAGAAATGAAAAGAAACTTCTTCAAAAAGTTATAATCTTAAAAAAAATACTGGAGAGGAAGTTATATAACAAATTAGCACCTATAGGACAGTAAACTTACAGAAAAAGACAAGGAGATACAAATAAGTATGATTGCAGAAGGGAAATATTTACAGCTGGTAATCATTTAGTTACCATCAAAGGCCAGCTATGCTAAAAATCATCAGGAAGCAGAGCCCACTCTTAGATTCAGAGATAATAAAGATGTTCACCATGTGATGTTCAGACCGTAGTGTGGGAGGTCTGAGCCTGTTCTTAGATCAAACCCCGAGGCTGAGCCCACTGTAATAATAATAAAAATAGCTTGAACTTCTCACCCATAACAAGCACAACTTTTTAATCTGTTTAAGAAGTACTTGTAAGTTCAGCAAGAGTTTATTTTTTCTTCCTTGGTTTGCTTTACATAAATTACTAAATTGTGAATTACTGGATTATGCATTCTTGTCCTTAAGTCATTGTTAGAAATTTTCGGAGTATGTTCTCTGATTTTCAGTCTGTTTCACTCCTATTTTCATGTCAGACAAGTTGACAGGTACCAGACATTTCCTATGCTTCTGTACTCAGTCCCTTTCTCTCTCAAGTCCTTTTGTAACCGTAAGCAATGACATAATCTATATGTATCTTGTCATTGGAATGCTAGTGGATGGAAGGAATGGGTTTGTGTTTCTTTTAACTTTTAAAAGAATAAGAAACCCATTTGTTTGAGAAGAACTGTCATCGTTTGTAAGTGATGTATAGTTCTGGTTTGAATCTAGATTTTTAAAAAATAGTTTTAGACTATTGAAGATTTTATTTATGATCATTGGTTTATATAAATAAAAAATAAGACAACATCTTTAGGACTGAGTGTATAGCTCAGTGGCAGAATGCTTGTCTGCCATGTATAAGGCCCTGGATTCTATTCCCAGGACTGCAAGAGGAAAAAAAAATACTAGCACTGTTTTTTTTCTTTTTCCTAGCATGACCTGTATATGTGTATTAAATTGAATTTGATTGTATAGAGTAGACACGAGATTGATTAGACACACAAATGTGAAATGAGAAAAGTCAGTCTCTTTGCCTCTTGATTTGTATCCTCTTAGTCCCTTTCTTATTCTAACTTTTGAAAGTGTTTTTGAGTCCTTTCCTTGTGCTATATTCTGAGATCAATTTTTTGGATTTTAATGTGGTAAGAGCACTTAAACATGAGATGTACCTTTTAACAAACATTTTAAGTGTATGATACATTATTGTTAACTATCGGTATAATGTTATACAACAGATCTTTGAGATTTGTTTTGCTTGACTGAGACTTTATACCTGGTGGCTAGGAATTCTTCATTTCTCTCTTCCCTTAGTTCCTGGTAACTAGCATTTAACTCTAATTCTGTGAATTTGACTGTTTAGATTCCTCATATAATTAAGATCCTGCAATATCTTTCTGTGACTGGCTTATTTCAGTCAGTTATCAAAATGTCTTGGGGATTCATCACTATTGTTACATGTCATGAAATTCCCTGCATTTTAAAAGCCTAAATATGGGCTGGGGATTTTGCTTGGTGGCACAAGCACCTTCTTGGCAGGCTCAAGGTCGTGAGTTCAATCCCTGCACCAAAAATAAATAAATAGCCAAATTATGTATCATTATATTTATGTATCACATTTAAGTAATCTAGAAGAGCTGACAGAAAGCTAGGAAGTAAACTTTTAGAGGTTGGGAAGGGGATGAAGGGATGAGAGGAAAATAATCAAGATCTGTCCTACATATATACCAGTATACCAAAATGAATCTCATTGTGTGTTACTAACATACATTCAGATTTCAGTTCCTTTTGGAAAATACTCAGTATTGGGATCACTAGATGATGTGGTAGTTCTATTTTTATTTTTTTTGAAGAGCCTCCATCCTGTTTTCTGTAGTACAACACCATTTTGCATTCCTGCCAGCAGTGTGCAAGAGTTGAAATTTCTCCAGATCCTCAGCAACACTTGTTTCTTGTTTTTCTGATAATCACTGTTCTGACAGGTGTGAAGTGATGTCTCATTATGGTTTTGATTTGCATTTCCCTGGTGTTGAACTAATGTTGAACACTTTTACAAATACCTTTTGGGCATTTTGGTTTTTTTTTTTAATTTTAAAGGAAATAAAACCAAACAGTAAAATGATACAAAACAAAACAGTAATAGGAAATCCACAATGGTTACTATATTACATGTTATTTTCTAAATAGTTGCCCAGATCACTGGCCACAGGCCGGAAAAGTCAATCAAATAACATAAGTGTCAGGTTGCTTTCCTACTTCAGTTATTACCATGTCAGCCTGTGTCCTGTCCTGTTGCTCCTGGGGCGGGTAGGCCAGGGCGGCAGGAGGCTTCTCCCCACCCCGTGGGGTCTCCACTGACACAGTGGGTGGGCGGTGGGAGGCAGGCAGGTGCTCTGCAGCACACAGTGGGTGGGGGACCACAACTGCTTCCCCGCTGTCCCTTCCCTTCCGGCCTCCTCCTTTTTTTTTTTTTTTTTTTTTTTTTCCTTTTCTGAATTCCTGAATTCTCACTCTCCATGGGCTCCAAGCCTGTATTCAGATCCTTCCTATGTCCGTGGTACCCACCTCTCTACTCCTTCTCTTCTTCATGCTGCTGTATTCCAGGGTCTGGACACCAAAACTTGGAGAGGTTCCTTCTCGCCTCACCGCTGTATTTTCCCAGAAGTGCCCTTTTGGCCATTTTTATGCAATTTGGAAAAATACATATCCCAAGTACTTAGCCCATTTCAAAATCAGTTATCAATTTAACTGTTGAGTTGTAGGCACTTCTTATATACTGAAGATTATCTCCTTATTAGAGACATAATTTGGAAATATTTTCTGTTCTCTTAAGTTACCTTTTTTACTCTATTGATTATTCCTTTTGCTGTGTGGAAGCTTTTTAGTTTGTAAGGTCATATTTTTTATGTGCTGATCATAAAAGCACATAAACATCTACAGGTTGAACAAGTAATATGTAAGCATGGTTGTTGTCTATTAAAGTAATTTTACTCTTTCAACAGTTACGGAGACTTCCATCACCAAATTACTTTATTTTGAATTTTTCTACTTCTATTTTTTTGGCCTTGAAAAAAGTGTGTCAATTTTGATCAATTATATTTTAATTACACAAATTATTATTTTTCAATTAAGGAAATGGCCAGTGATTTTCCCAGTCCCTCAGTGTTTTGGACTAGTTCTCTATAGTACCACTTTGTTTGCTATGTGCTGTATAATATATAACAAAACAACTACATAGAATGAAAGTTTGAAGTAGCTATTCTGTCTTATTTTATCACATTAATGATTGACTTTTCTACCAAATAGAAAACGTATGTGACCTAATTTTTGTCTTGTGTTTCAACAGAAGGAGATTATATTAAAATGTTTATGAGAGGTCGGCCAATTACAATGTTCATTCCTTCTGATGTTGACAACTATGATGACATCAGAACAGAACTGCCTCCCGAGAAGCTCAAACTGGAGTGGGTGTATCCTTTTCTACCATGATACCAAATTTATTGACTTTATCTTTAGTTTAAGAAAAATTAGCTTGCTTAAACTTTTAAAGTTGTTCTTGTACCTAAAAATAAATATAATGAACACATTTGAGAAATTAAAAAGGAAACATCCTCTCTCATCTTCCACATATTGTATATATTTTGCTATCAGCAATTTAAAGCCATCAAATTAATTCAGAAAAGAAAAGCAATATTCCAGCAGCTTGCAGCAGATAACTGCTGCTGTGTTGAAGGCAGTGAACTAGAATTGGAACACTGATATTTGAGGTGATTTGGTTTCATTTGGTTTTGTTTGGTTTGTTTTTTTTGAGACAGGGTCTCACTGTGTAGTTAGTTCGCCTGGCCTCAAGCTCATTATGCAGCCCAGGCTGACCTTGAACTTGCAGCAGTTGTCCTGCCTCAGCCTCCCAAGTGCTGAGATTATAGGAATATACCACCATGCCCAGCTTGTGTTTGATTTTTCACTCTGCCTCTTACCTCTCTATGAACCTTGATTTTTCTTCCTTAATGAAAGAGGTTAATAATCCCTGCCTCACAAGGCTATTTTAAGAATTTAATAAAACATTGATTAAACATTTTGCAACCTGTGGAACTATAAATGATACAAACCATTTTATTAACGTTAAATTAACAAGGTTGATTTTAATTTCAAAATATTTCTCTACCAGTTGTTTTCTTAATTTGTTTGTTTTTGGAAGGCAGCTATGCTAACCACTATACCACCAACGCCTTCATTTGTTTATTTTTGGCACTGGGGATCGAACTCACAACCTCATGCTTGCCAGGCAGTCACTGTGCCTCTGAGCTAAATCCCGGGCCCTTAAAATGACAGTTTAAAACAGAACTTGCCTCATTTTACCTAGAAAGTCTCACATCTCTTAGCACCTCTAAGAAACTCAGTAAAGTAGAAAAGAGCTAATAGTGTGAATTCTGCTTTGTGTTTCCATTCTCCTACATCTCAAGGCCCTCAAATTCTTTAATTACAACTACTTTTTGATGAACTTTCCATCTACCAAACCTTGCCTGACTACCCCTTATCATTTCAGGTTCTGCATAAATGTCAACTTTTCACATGGTCCTTCTTTTGCTCCCTCCTGTCTTTCTACCTATAATAGGTCTGCCATTTGTACATTCTCATGACATCTCATACTTTTTCTTTCCTTGTTTATAGTTTTATATTTGTTTGTTATTTCTGTCTTCCAGAGCACAAAGTTCCAAAGACACAGGCTGCATGTTTGCTTTGCTCAAAACTATTTAGCAGAGCATGGTAACACACATACTTGTCAACCCAGCCCTCAGGAGGCTGAGGCAGAGATGAGTTCAAGGCCGTGCTGGATTACATAGCAAGACATGTCCCTTTTTTTTTTTTTTTTTTAAGCTTTTAAAACAGAACAGTTCAGCATTGTGCCTGATACATTTAGGAACTCAATACATATTTTTCAGCAAATGAGGAAACTAAGACTTAAACATAGTAAATGACTCAGAGTTGTGCAAAGCAGAATGTGACTTTTCTAGTTCTAGTCTAGTCTTTTCATTATACTTTCTTGATTACCTCAACTCCCTTGAAAAAATTCTTAATTCAGTATCTTAAATACTGTATTTGTAAGAACCTTGACTCTTACTTTTTTAAAGATACGGTTATCGAGGAAAGGACTGTCGAGCTAATGTTTACCTTCTTCCTACGGGGGAGATAGTTTATTTCATTGCATCAGTAGTAGTACTATTTAATTATGAGGAGAGAACGCAGAGACACTACTTGGGTCATACAGACTGTGTGAAATGGTTGGTATTTAACATCTGTCAGTTTTGTTCTTTGTACCATTTGGTGTTTGTTGAATTTGGATTGTATTAAAAATTTCTTGTGGAAAGCTCAGAATGGAACATATTATGGGTATTACTTAAATACATTTTGAAAAGAAAAAAATTCAGACTCCTTAAAAATGATCCATGTATCAGCAGCAATAAAATACACCCCATCTCTCAGTTGAAATTTCTGCTTTCTCAGGTTCTTTTAACCTTTTTCTTCAGATCTATAGTATAAAATATGTGTAGGACAGATTAGACTTTCACAGATTTCTGAGAGTAATTATTGGTTAATATTTATTGAGAATTTAGTTTATCCTCTGTATCTAAATTATAACTTACGGCTTTTCTCATTTGTGGAAAGTAGTATAGATGAATAAATAGGATCATAACTATAAGATTTCAAACTATAAAAATATGAGAATAACTTAAATGTGTAGGGTTTTTTTACTGTGTAAATTTTGCTGCTCTTCAGTTAAATTCAGTCATTCATTGCTCAGAATTATTGTTTTCCAACATTTTAAGAGCTTTGCTTCTTTATCACAACTATATCTACACAGAAACATATGATGATTAGGGTATTATATAATACCCTTAAGGATAATGAAAATATTTTATTTTTATTTGAACAATAATTTAGAAAATTATTGCACTGTTGCGATAGTAAAGGTTAGAAGCAAGCTTTCAGTCAAGGACTAGTGAGGTTTTGTTATAGGTTACCATGCAGCTATAAAAACGAATGAGGAAGTACTGTATATATTAATATGGAAAGGCCCCTAAAATATACCTCCAAGTATAAATATTAAAGAGCAGGTGAATATGCATATGTTCAACCACTTGGGTGAAAAAGAAGTAGAAGCCAGGTGTGGTGGCCCATGCCTGTAATCCTAGCTGCTTAGATGAAGAGTTTGAGCCAACTCAGAGCAACCCAGTGAGATAGTGTCTCCAAAAAAAAAAAAAGGCTAAATATTTTGCTTGACTTTCACAAATGTGAAAGTTTTCTAGAATTATTAGGAAGAAGAAACTAGTTATAGCTGGGGGTGGTGGCACATTCCTGTAATCCCAGCGCTCAGGAGGCTGAGGCAGGAAGATCCATGCAAGTTAGAGGCCAGCCTGGACTACAAAGTGCATTCAAGGCCACCCTGAAATACATAGCGAAACTGTCTCAAAAAGACTCCTTCTCCTCCCCCACCCCTTAAAAGGAAAAGAAACTACTTAAAGTGGTTGCCTCTGTGGGGCCTCGGAGTAGGGAAGGGTAGGAGCAAGACAGATTAAATCTTAGCATTTAGGGCTGTGAAAAAGGAACTTTTTTCACCGTATTTTTTATAGTGTTTGATATTTAAACCATGCAGATGTACTATCTAATTCAGAAACTTTATTTGAAAATTTGAGAGATCTGATTAAATGTCAAGATGTTAATGTGTTTGATTTTTAGTTACCGTTAATGTAGTTGGTCTCAATACAGAATATAAACTAAAAAAGAAAGACAATTAAGCATTCATAAATTCTAGTGTCCTTAGTAATCAAAGAAATGAAAACAAGATACCATTTACACAAATCAAACTATTGAGACATTTTATTGAAACAATATAGGGAAGCTGTGGAAACTTTGGGAACATTTTTTATCATGAAAATTTAAAAAGATTCTAGATATGAACAGAACATTTTTGTAAAATATTTTACTAATTGTATGTTTTATCAGAATCAGTTTGAGCATCTTTGTTACACTATCTTCCGTTTTTATTTAAAAACTCTTTGCCCCAAATGCGACTTTAAAGAATTTAAAGAATTAATTCAAAGGTTGATGCTGTTATATTTGAATATGTTTATTGCTTTTTATTTTTGTGGAGAAGTAGAAATGGCCTAAAAGGTGAAAAAGCTGTGGAGTCAGTAATATGTATTAAGATTATGTACCAAAATTTTAAAATGCTTATATATTAACAGATTAAAATTATGCCATGCAGTACCGCATCTCTCATACATCTGTATGAATAGGTATGCCTGTGTACATGGACTAGAAAGGAATGTGAACAAATGAAAACAGTTTCATTTGTTACCATGCCAAGCTGTGGAGAATGTTCAACTTAGCAAAAATGGTATAACTGAAAACTTAGAAATCTTCGGATAATTGATGTTTATTTCTCTAAAGAAAATAAAATAGGTCAGAGTGAGTTTTATTATGACTAAAAATTGTTTGAAAAAAACTGTTGATACATGGGTACATTTCTGCTATTTCTCATTTCCTGCATTTTTAAAATTATTGTTAATACTGCTTTTTAGCCTTGCTATACATCCTGACAAAATTAGGATCGCAACTGGACAGATAGCTGGAGTGGATAAAGATGGAAGGGTGAGCAGTACAGTTTTATGCATTCTATATCTAATGATGCCACTGTTAGACTAGAATTGTAATTCTTTAACAAAAACTTATAATTCTTTTAAAATTTGACTACTGAACGGTTTCTAGTATAAGCAAGGGAAAATAGAATGTAAGAATGTTTCAAAAGAAAATCATGTTACTAAATACTTTTCTAAACTAATAGGTGTTCTCCCTGTTATAAACTGCTTATAAAAATGAGAGGACTAATATGTGTTTGTTAGCTTTTTCTTGATGCAGAATCTTACTTCTGGTTGTTAACCTTAGTTGATAGGATCCCTTGAGTTTATATATAAGGAGAAGAGATAATCACTGAAAATGTTTATTAAATTGGTTTATATAACAGATCTCTTAGTTCTGAGGTCAACAGTGAATACGGATGACTGAATGGCATATATGTGACTATAATCATGATATTCACTGAGTTCAGTTTCTTTAAAGAAAAGCTGGGATAAGTTTATATTGGATAGCTTTGAAGAATTTTCTAGTTCCATATATTCAAGAACTCTTGACTTAACTTATTGAACACTGATTTTTTTTATTCTCAGGAATGAAGATAATGTTAACAATAAAATATTTAACCCACTTGAACACACAAATTTGAGACCAGCCTAGGCAATATAGCAGCATACCATCTTAAAACAAAACAAAACAACCCCCCGCCCCCAAGACAAAGTATTCAGAGCACATTTGCTTGGATTAGAACTGTGACCTTGCCATTCATTCGTTCATTTATTTTTATCAGGAACTTGAACTCATGACCTCATGCTTGCCAGGCAGGCACTGTGCCAGTGAGCTATATCCCTAGCCTGTGTCCCCTTTAATAGCTATATTTAAATCAAGTTATTTAAATCTCTTATTTGTTTCCTCACTTATTAGTTATTATAATACCTGTGGTTCATAAAAGTATGAGAATTCAATGAATTGATACATGTGCGTGACATACATAAAAGAGTATGTGAAACAGCAAATATTCTTGGTTTTTCCTTATACTGATGGTATGAGAAAAAAGATTTGTGGGAGCATATCTAAATCTGGTAGTTACCTTCTTACTAAATGTTTACCTATCCCTATTACTTTTAAGGATGACAAATAGTTCCATGTGGTAGTGGTGTAACATATTTGCGTCCATCTGGATACCAGTTATTCCTGCTACCTTGTGTTTTTGCAGCCTCTGCAACCCCATGTCAGAGTATGGGATTCTGTTAGTCTTTCCACACAGCAAATTATTGGACTTGGAACTTTTGAGCGTGGAGTAGGGTGCTTGGATTTTTCAAAAGCAGTAAGTAATACTTCTTTTTAAAGAAGTAAACCAGCTGAACAAAGAAGCAGAAAAGGAGTTAATCTCAGTTTTCTGGGTGTGTCCCTTGGAAGTGAGTGTGAGTTGTTGTTTCATGAGCTGTCGCTAAAGGGCCAGCTCTGTACCCTAGTGTTATGTTTGATTTAGACGGTCTCAAGATGCTAAGCTTAGACCTAATTTTGTTCTGCCTGAGACAGGATTCTAGTGTAATAGAAGGAAATGGTTGGAGTGTTATGTACAAATCATAGTACATACTGAAATAACCAACATAATATGGTTTAACTTCATTTCAAATTATAAATGTATTTTATTGAACTTCAGACATTTAAAAAATTGACCTCTCTTGGTATCATATTGAAACAAAGGGAACAAAACTTTGTATTCCCTAAAATCATGAATTTCTTAGTTCTGAACTGATTGTAAATATGGTTAAAATTTTGTCTAGCAATCTCATCTAGAGCTTGAAGCTTTATTCTAAGGGGAAAATACAGTAAGCGTAAGTCTAGATGTTGTTCATTTCAAATATTTTATTTTTTAATTGTATGTTGTTATAAAGTATTTGAGAGACATTTTAGGATTCATGTTTTTAATTTTCAAATACAAATCCTTCTGGATTTTATAGGGCCTCATTTATGCTTCAGAGTATATGTATTTATACTGCATCTTTAGTTCTTAGCTGTCAGCAGCTATATTGTGAATTATGGGAGTTTTTGTAGGAAATAGAAGAAGGGACAAATAAATTTGAGTGAATATAGAAATTTTGCTAGCTTGAAAACACTGAATGTAAGGGTCCAACAAAGAATTATGAAAAAAAAAAAAGAATTTTACAAAAGAAAACGATAAAAACTGCTTTTACCACCTTCCCCCTAGTACCACTATAAGTAGAAGCTGCTGCTGTGTTATTAGTACCATTGTTACAATACTGAGAGTATGGTGGGCTGCGCATACTCTCACTTTTCCTAATATAAGAAATCACTGCAGTACTAGCTAAGAGAAAGAGTAAGTTCTGTTTTCCTCAGTACTTTTCTCACCACAAATGTACGAGAAAAATATGTTTAGTATCATCCATAGGTCTGTTTCTTAAACTGAGAGGCTTAAATTATGTGAATGAGAATAGTTCAAAAAAGTAGGAAAAGGTTCAGTTCTGTTTTTATCTTCATGTTATTATGCCAGATATGTCACAAAAATTGAAATCAGCAGATTTTAAAATACCCATTAATTTTACCTTATCCCATCAAATTACTGTTAGATAATTTGTAGAATTATGCATATTTTGAGCCATGTGTGGTGGTTCATGCCTGCAATCCCCACACTTGAGAAACTGAGACTGGAAGAATGCTGCAAGTTCGAGGTCTGGACAACATCATGAGTTCAAGTTCAGCCTGAACTGCATAGCAAAGCCCTGTCTCTGTTTCAAGAAAAAAAAAAAAAAGAAAAGTGATGCACAGTTCTTCAACTTACATCGTGGGAAAACATCTGCAGTGTTTCCTAATAGCAAGACAGAATCAAAAGATGCTGAGGTACTAGCATACCTTCAAAAATAATTAATCGCTGTACTAATAAAAGTGACTGTATGGCAAGTGGAAATCAACCCGGAAGAGGGATAAATTTAAAATAGGAGAATAGTTTTAAAGAATTTTGTTTTAAAGAATTTGTGTAGTGTTAGAAGAAAGCGTAGTGTTAGTGACTAATATATTCCTTATGTTTTGAAGAACATTGAGCTTGCAAGAGTTTGGATTACCTTATCACCACTTTTAATAATATGGCATTTCTTTAAAAGCCAACCTTAAAAATGGATGAGTAAATGAATGAACGAGTGAAGAAAAAAAGAAAGTTAAATAAAAGCCAGCATTATATAATCAGGAATTTTTAAATGCCTTTAATTCCCTTTTCTTTAGGACTCAGGTGTTCATTTATGTGTTATTGATGATTCCAATGAGCATATGCTTACTGTGTGGGACTGGCAGAAAAAATCAAAAGGAGCAGAAATAAAGGTAAGTCAAAACCATTTTTAATAGACTATTGTGTTTTATAGTACTTTTTATGCTTGTTGAGTATCTAGAGTTATATTAGATGAAAATCCTTAAGTTGTAAGAGTTAAACTCAGTGACTGAATTTGTCAAATCCACTGATTTATCCAGAAACTTGAAGCAGTATCAGACAGTATTATGCTACTGAAGTATCAAAGTGGAACTCTCACAATGAAGGCTGAACTTGGCCAATGTTTCTTTAGTAAATTTTAATTTCATTCAATCTTTAATAAAGATTTAGAAATCTGGAAGAAAATTAATTCCAACTTTTAAGAATATGGCTAACCAGGAGGCACTGGTACAGGACAGGTAAACAGATCAGTGGAAGAGAATAGAGAAGCTAGAAATAGAGTACCTAAATTAGTCTCTTGATTTATGGCAAAAGTGGTATTGCAGTGGACAAAGACCAATGTTTTCAATTAATGGTTTCAATTCAGCTGGATTATTGAATTAATGTTTCAATTCAATTGATGGATTAATTAGATATCCATAGGAAGAAAGTTATCTTGAACCTCACAGTATTTGTAGAAATCAGGGTTAGTTGGATTATGGATCTGAGGTTGGAAAATAAAAATGTAAAACTTTTAGAAAAAAATACAGGATTCCATCATAAGCAGATTTCTTAAACATGACATATAAAATACTAATATTAATGCAAAATTACTTACATTAAGGACAATGTGTTTTGAATGAAATGCTACTGCTCAGAATATATAAAGAACTTTTATACTTTAGTAAGAAAAAGTATACTTTTTATTTTGTATTTATTTGGGGGGGATACATTACTGTATTACTGTATTTAACATTCCATAGGTCTACAAAACTTGTGAAGAAAAGGGAAAATGATAGCCAACTGAATCTTTACTTAATATATACTTCCTGGGTCAAAGGGTGCTCCAAATGGAACTATGTGTTGTGAAAGCATACAACTTAGATATATTCTTTAAAGGAAAGAAAAAGTATTGAATAACTGCAGTTGCTTCCCAAAAGTACATCTTAAAGGAAAGTAATTCTACTAGTGTAAATGAGCCTGGCTCAGAGGGAAACTGGACAATATATCCAAAATCTGTCCATGAAAGTAAAGACGGTATATCTTTAATATTAAAGAATTAGGCTATTAAAAAGTTCAGTCCAGAATTAGTTTTTAAAATCTCAGTTTGCTCCTTGGTGGGGGCATAATGAGTTCCATGGGCTTGTTCACTTTCCAATGTTTCTCACTGACCAGTTCCAATGAAAAAGAGCCTTGGAATGTAGTGAACCGGCCGCTGGCTGTTGCCATGTAAATGGTGAACTGCTTCTCGCTGGCTGTACGAGGTTCATCTGGTTTGATTCTCCTTTGCTCTGCAGTTCTCCTAAAGCTAACCTCACAGCCAGATACTTTGATAGATGATCAGCAATGGCATTACCTGAAGTCTTTATGTGTCTTGTCTGGTCCCTGATCTTTTTCCATGAGTGTGGGATGAGGCCCGAGTGCTCAGTTTCACTAGCACCATCCATGAC
>PVJX010033063.1:0-19884 GCA_004027295.1 Dolichotis patagonum
CATTCTCCTCAAAACAGCTGTCCATACCTTCGTGTGTGTTGAACTTAGACAAGGCAAAGCATGCTTGATTTTTAAAAGGAGGTGCCTCACAGATCATCGTGTGCCCCTCCCGGAGTAGACCGTACCTCGCCCTTGTTGAGTGCATGCTGTCGTCATCTGGACTTCATTTCTGCCAGCTGGTTATAATAATGTCTGAGGAGAATAAGCTTGTGGTCACTCACCTGGTTTAAAATAGGAATCATTCAAAACTGTAGAATGCTTCAGTTTATATGATTTAAATATTAATAAAAGTGTAAAGCGTCAACAAAACAACAGTTACAAGAGTCAGAAACTAGGTAATCTAAATTTTAAAAGTGACCGGTTACTCATTATGGAAAATATTTTCCTGTATCAATGCTTAAACATTCAGAAGAAAAAGAATTCATCTTTGGCTTTTGATGAATTGACCATTCTTTTAGTGCTATGAAGGCAGTATCAAAACCTGTCATTTAGTACAACACCCCTTCTCCTCACGTGTAGACCACTGAGAACTCCACGAATAATTTAAAGGAAAAAGTTGATCATAAATTTCATGAGTTCAGCACATTGGTCATTCAGCACCTCATCCCTATGAAGTAGCCATTCATTCATTGCTTTTGTGTTGGTTTTTGTAAACGTAGTTACAGGTACATACTGTGACTAAAATGTTATTTGGGTGAACACCTTCATACACACATGTAAGACCACAGTTGCAAGACAGAGGTGTTGATTGTTTGAGTTATTCTGATGATAAGCAATTACTATGTGGAAAGAGAATTTTATTCATGATGACGTACAGTAATACCTCATGTCACTCATAAGCTTGCTTCACGAACAAAAGCGTTTGGTAAAATTTGTTTCTGTTCCCAAACTCTGCATCGGGTGACAAACACAACCACAACCATCTTCCCTGCACAAACACAAACGCAGACACTTTTCCCCAAATCCTGAGACAAATTAAGTTAGTAAAACCCAGGTACCACTGTAGAGAGAATCATTGCTATGGGGTTCCACGACTAACTCACTTTAGGCTTGCATGCAATTTCCCTTAATATTTTAGCATAAATTTTCAAAGGTGGACAAAAGTTGAAAACGTTATCCCCTGAATGCCACCTAGTTTATGAATTTTCTTTGCTAGGTAGTTGGTGCTCTGTTTCCAAAGTGCTTCGGAGAATCCCAACTCAGATGCTGGGGTTAAATATAAATAAACATTTTTAGATGTGGCCAGACACTAAACGGAACAATTGATAGTTCTTTTTTGGGTGTTGCTTTCCTCCTGTCTCTCTCTCCTTCCTGTCCACACTCCTCCCTTGTTTCTTCCTTCCGCACGGGATCTCACTTTGTTTAGCTCCTTTTTGAACTGCTGGTCTTGGTGATCCATCTGCCTCAGTCTGCTAAGTAGCTGTCTCTACAGGTACATGCTTCCAAGCCTGGCTCTCTTGTGTTTTGGAAAAAAACCCATACGATATTCTTTCCTCTCAATTGTGCGTGCTTTTGCACTTGTTTCTCACTTTAAAAATGTATGCTCTGTGTGCGTGTGCGTGTGCGTGTGCGTGTGCGTGTGTGTGTGTTGTGTGTTAATGGACAAGCTTATGTCTCTTTGGCTTTTTAGTATCATAGAACTACCCCGATCCAGCCTACAGTAAATGAGAGTACCATCAACAGTTACACTGGATACAAACTCTTATGGCTGCATACTGAAGTCTGTTTCTTCTTCATGTTGCTAAGAAACAAAGGCCTCAGTGCCCTTTTGGATTGCTAGGGTTTGTCTGCCTAGTTGTCTTGATTCCATTTAATTGCTGCATAACACAGCTTCAAATTTGTGTTCCCCCAGCCTACCTCCTTCCACTTGCCAGTATAAACCAGCATGTAGCTCTCAGGATGAATTTACTAGTTGCAAAAGCAAAATGCAGTCTTCCATGCTGTAATTTCTGGAGTTCCTTTACCTTCATGTGGCAAGCAATGATTGAGGAGAAAAAGAAACCATTTGACATCTAACCGCAGAAGGAAAAATTAGTCTCCGCCAACTTCTCCAGACTCTTATTCTTGCTTCATTCTACATCCTTTGTGCATCTGGTCTAGTAAACAATGACAGCGTGAAACGGAGTTATTTCCCTTCAGGTTCAGTCAGAATTTAATAGTAATGACAAGGCTGGGGAAGTGAAGGGGCTGGAAATAGTTCCTCTGTCTCTTTCTGGTCGTTGGCTACACTGGCGAATACCCTGACCTGCCCATCGATGGTTGCTTTGCTCCCCATTCCTGTGGATTAAGGATGTGTCCTGTACTGTTGACCTCTGGCCAAGTCACATGCTCCGGTCACCTGTCCCTCTAGGAGGAAAAGCCTGAGGGGATGTCGAGAGGCTTGGCCATCTACCCTGTTGAGGCAGCATGCTCTGTCGCCTTGTCCCATAGTGAAGATGTGAGATGCAGCCCACAGCAGCCCTCAGTGGATGTGACAAAAGCCACTCAGAGAGACTCCGGGCTGCTTGTTACCTCAGCCTAACTCAGCCCTGGCTGACTGCATGCAGTGTGTCCTGCCGAGTGCCTGGTCCTACAGTGCAGACCTGGAGCAGAGCGTACACCGAGACTTAGGTGATTCTTGATTCTCAGAACAAAGCACAGAACTGAGCCAACCGCCTTGAAAACAGTGAGTTTTCCATCAATAGCGGTTGATTGTTTTAAAAACACTCGTATGTGCCTTGATTCCTCTCAGAGTTGTGATGAGAGAGACTTGAGATTGAATCACGAGTACTTGGCCATGTTACCTGGGACCCTTACTTCCTAGAAAGAATGCAGTGTGTAGATCCAGTGATTGAATACGGCTTCTCACGGAGGGAGCGCTCCTGTCTGTTTTGTGCTGCTTGTTTGTGAGACAGGGTCTCTCCGCCCAGCCCTGGCTGGCCTTGAGCTCGTGTTCCTCCTGCCTTAGCTGTCAGCGCTGGGTTTACAGGTTGTGCCACTGTGCTGTGGTTTGCAGGATGCCTCTCAGAGGCCTGGTGCCTGACAGTTCCTCCCCCGGTATTCAGTGACTGAACGAGCTATATCATTTATGTCCAATGAATCACCCTTTGATTTGGTGTTATCGGCGTGTGTGGTCTCCACTATCATATTCTTTCACATTCTTTCCAGCGTCTGATAGAAAATTGACTCAGGTTGAATATTTCTTTTTCTTAAATTAACCCACCCAGAGGTCTCTGTGTATTACCACCATGGTGTCATAAATTACTTAAATGCTGCCTTCACTTCAGGAGTGAAAATCAGAAATGTGGTTTAACAGAAAAGTTGACCGTGAACCCTCCCCAGCCTTGCGATTGGGCTTGACTCCAGTATTCCGATCAGCGCTCTGGGTCCGAAAGGCACCGTGCCCGCTGTCGCCCTATTCTGGGCCCTGACACCGATTTCTGCAGGTACCGCTGAGCTGCTCCTACACCCCTCACCCATTCACCAACCTCCTCTGCTCTGTGGGCTCCGGGCTGGGTAGAAGCAGCGACGTTACTGTAAAATTTCCCACTGAGAAATTTCAACATGAAGAGATTTTCTGCTCTCTTTTAAAATAAAATGGTTAAAAATAGACCCCGTGGGAACAGTTTTCCACTTCAAGAACAAAACCCTGCAAAAATGTTTAATGCAGATTTGGGACCTAATTATTTTTTCCCACCTCGGCTTCAGTATAGTGGCGCTTCAGTGGGAACAACCGGCCTCGGGGTAGAGTTCAGACAGCCAAGGCTCCCTTCCCTCCCCTCCATCCCCAGGGCTCTGCGTTGAGCAGCCCTTGCTGCTTCGCATCCCCTCCCCGGGCGTTTTCTGGGGCAGTGGGTCCAACTATGAAGGCCTACATCTGCTTTCTCATTAATTCCGTGACCTTCTTTCGCTTCTGGTCCTGGCCTCTGGTAACAGCAGACATTGAAGACTGTGCTGGACAAAGGTGAAGCCAGCTAAAAGGAGCGCCGTGCACTGAACAGATTCTGTAATTACGATCCAGGCTCTTGAAGACATGCTGTCATTAGGGCTGCTTAAGCGGAGCCTGTGACTTGCTCAAAGTCACGGTTAGCTTGGAGACCCATCCAGGAGCTCTGTATATAGAAAGAAGGTTCCAGCTGCCTCTGTGGTTTTCTTTTCATGTCTTCTTTTCCCCCATCATAGGCTAGGAGCTCAAATGGCTAATAGATGTTTGTTTGCTTGTAACATTTACAAGTTCTTCTTCTTCTTCTTGCTCATGGTTGTAGTTTTAAATACCTTAGAAAATGCCTGAGATTTAATACATGTTTAATAAGTATTGATTGGATGAAGAATAAATGGCCAACAGATAAGACAAATACCCAATCGCTAGTGACTAGAAATTGCTCCATTTCAGATCAGTCTTTAGTCCTTTGCTGCTAGTTCTGTAATGTATCAGGAAAATGACTCAGGCAGTCCAAGTTAAGATTTTTTTTTTTTGCAATTCTGTGTATCCCCTAGCACACCCTGTACGTCCTAGCTTTTTACAGTGGGGGAGTTGGTGTTGAGAAAGGGTCTTGCTTCAGGCTGGCTTTGAACTCATACTGATCCCTGCTTGAGTCTCCCAAGTGTTGGGATTATTGGCGTGACCACCATGCCCAGCATGTCCTAGTATTGTCGTCTTCATCATCACCATCATCGCCCTCATCCTTTACCCTGTGCCTTGTAATCACAGGTGGAAGGGTCCTTTTTAAGAAATAGAAAATGATTTCTAAAATATGGCAAATAGCCCAACTCTGTGTTATCAACAGAAACGGGGTGCATTTCTCTACAGTTCTCATCGGGCCGCACCAATTGGACATTTCTTAAAGGCAATTTTGCAAGAATCCATCTCTAGTCTCTGCATCTCGTGTTCAGCATGTTTTGAAGGAAGTTTGAGTGTTTCCTAAAACAAAGGGCTCTGGGCTTTTGCCTCTTCCTCTCCCAGGGTTCTCATTTTCCCTGTGCTCTTTTGCGATCTCTCCTTCTACCCCCATGACCCTCCTCCTGCTGCTTCCAAGTCCTGTCCTTTAAAATTCTTTGCAGGTGTCACTGCCCCTGGATCCACCCCTCACAAATTAGATGCCTCTACTCCACGTGCTGTGATGCACTCTGAGGACGCTCACTGCACATCCTACTTATCACTCTTTATTGTTGCTGTTGGATCAATGGTTGGATGATTAGAGTCTCAGAGCCTCTATGCCATGGCTTGGGTATTACTCATCTCTGCATGGTGGACATCACATGTCATTCTTGGCATCAGCGGGTGCTCAGGATATTTGTTGCATGGATTTATTTGTTTTCTTTAGATTGTGAAGCTGCAGTTAAACTCAAGCGCCTGCGGCATCCTTATTGGCTAGCCAGTTGCCCTCTTCGCTGCCTGGAAGATTTGAATTCAGGACTGGTTCCAGCCGCTGCTGCCGCCCCCCCCCCCCAGCTGCCGTCCATTGTTTGCAGGGAGTGAAAGGCCAGCCAGGCATTCACTGAACTGAAACCTCAAGCCCGGGGTACATGGGTTTTTCTTTCAGTTTTCCACTGTCTTTCTATCTTTTTTCTGCCCCCCAGCTCAATCCATCTCATCTAAAGGTGGGACTTGAAAACTTTGTTATTTTATTCACTTAGAATCTGCAGCGTCATGGAAACGTAACCAAGGGAAAAGCGTCATCGCAGTCTCTGGGACACTGTGGGTGCACTGCCTGAAACAGCTCTGCATGTGGAATTAGCAGCCCATGCTATGAATCACATTTATTGTTTTAGAAACTAGAGGCTGGGAGCGGGAAGGACTTCTTTCTTTCCCGTCCGCCTACCTTCAGCAGAGCTTCTCAAGTGGAGGATTCCTCTCCACAATAGCCAAGCAGAGCAAAGAGCTCCGCCATTACTGTGGACAGTGTCTTCGAAGGTCCCATCCATAGAAAACTTGGATAACATCTTCACATATTTTTGCTCGCTGTGCTGCACTGTAAAATCTTCCCTTTTCTCCCTCAGTATCTGGAGGAAGGAGAATCCCTGGCTGAACCTTTCATGGGATCCCCTAATGGATGCTTAGAAAGAAAGACTTTGGAAAGTAAAGGATGTTTAAATACTGGGCGGTGTTTAAAATGCAGTCAAGTGTGTCTGTGATTTGGTAGTGAGGAAGATGGAAAAGAAAGGTGTCTATTAGTTTTGGCCGTCTTTTGGCTGTGGTCGGTACACAATCCATTAAGGCCAGAGACCTTCTGCAGTCCACATGGTCAGTGGAGAGCAGCGTTCTTATGAGTCCATGAGCAAGAGAGTTAGTGGATCGCTTGGTGAGACTCTGCTGGGTTGCTCATCCCGCGAATCAGTCTCCGTGATGGGGAGAAGAGCGGGAGCATCGTTATTTAATATATATTCTGGGGAAAGCGTTGAACAACGAAATTGTCCTATGTATTTTTTCGTCACATATGACATAATCTACCAAAGTCTTTTCCCTTCTCTGCTCACTTCAGTGTTGAAAAGAAAAGATTGTTTAAATTTAGAAATTTCTTACTATTCTAAGAAGCTAGGCTGACCCGCTGTATCCAGATTTGCTCACCTACTTACCCAGTTACATTTAAACTAACTGAGGCAAATGAGTGAAGAGTGTTAAGCATCTTGAGCAAAGTGGACACCTAAGAAATGGTCCTTGGGCAACTTAGTTAGACCCTTAATGTTTGCCACACTATCTGTCTTTCTAGAGGGAGGAAGTCATTGTGTGTCATAGTTCGATGACAATTTAAACAAACCAACTGGAAATTCAAGCCAGGCATACCAAGAAAACACTTTTTCTCTTCTGCTTGTTAGAGCTGGGGTCTCTCTCAGCCTTGCCAGTAAACACACTTGGACTGTTGAGTTTGAGTCTTGCCTCTCTCTCCTCTCATTAACCCTCCCCAATTTCAGATGAAATTATAATTTTATTGTCAGAAATAATTTTGCAATTATGAATTACCCTTAGGAGTATTGTTTTAAACCAACCAAAGTATTTACTACGAGAACTCCTCCTTGGAGTGGCTAAAGAGTACCATAAACTTAAGTGCCTTAGATGTGTTTGGAGATCTTTAAAATTAATTAAATAGTAGAAGAATTTATGTTAAAGGAATAAAATGCCAAAACACATTTACAGTATCGCTGATTGTACAAATAATAAAAAATGAGTAGTCTTTTGAAAAAATTAGGAGCGACAAAAATTTGACTTTTCTTCTAGGCTACACAATTAACAGCTATCAAAACATGCCATAGAAAATGTGTTAAAATTCATGGTCTGTAATTTTAGGTAACACAATGTGCATAGAGATATTCCTCATTTCGAAAATTAGGCAATCCCCCTAACATTTGATAGGGTTATTCTCAGTTCTTATCTGTAGCTATACAGTCATTGAGCAGGATAAAATGTTGCAATGTAGCAATTAAGAACATCCTATCTTTTTTTTTTTAAACCACAAGTTCAGTAAATTACAACTTGATTATCTGAGTAAACAATGTTACCTGCTGTGGCTGCTTTGTTACAGAACAGAGTTCTGCATGCAAATTAACAGCGGTTTGTAATTCCCAGTATGACAGGGTGTATTTTTCCATAACTTGAACTTCCCTTCTCCTACTTCAGGAAAACAGACTACGGCAAAGCATACTGTTACCCTTTTCTCCAATTCCTTCCACCTAAGCAACCGTGTCCACTTCAGCCCCGTGTAGGGGGTATGGAAGCCCTTGTGGGAACATGCCTGACACGTTTGATCACCCCCTGTTCCCACAAGCACACTAGCAATGCTTCCTGAAAGCAAATAGGATATACTGATGATACAGGAAATGCCAAATCCTTGGGAGACAGAAATATGTGTGGGCCAGAATGTGCAGAGCCATGCTTGCACTGGGGTAACCTGTGGTATTTCTGCAAGGTCCTGCTCTTGTGTACTGCATATGGTTCACTGTCAGAGAATTTAACACCCAAGAAAATCTGCCTTGAATAAATTAGAATATATTTGCAAATTAATTGGTTAATTAGATTGTGGATATCTCTGGGGGACTGAACTGAAACAGATGTGTGCAAAAGCCCTTCACAGAGCTGGGGATGAGAGCGTCTTACGGAGCTTTCTCAAGGAGGAGCTCTATCACTTATCCCACTGTTGGTGCCAGCATAGTCTAATACATACACGCATGTGCACTGTAACTGCATTCCTGCCTGTAGATCACTGCAACAGGGACATGCTTAGAAGGTGCCATGCTCTCCAGATAATTGCACTATCAAATACACAAAATGTTCTTAGTGTTGCTTTTCCCTTGATTATGGGCTGGGGGTGTAGCATTTGCTTAGCACGTATGAGGTCCTGGGTTTGAATGTCAGCATCACTCGCACCCTCAAAAGGCAGGTTAGGGGATGCTTTTAAATATTTATGTAAGATACAGAGTAGCCATAGCTTAAGCTTAAACTGTGAAGTTAGAGATCAGCCAGTATTCGCCCTTTCACTTTTTCTGCTTTGTTGCTTTACCCTTCTGTAGAGGGAAAACTCACCTGGTGAATTACCTGGAATTCTGCTTTTAATACCAAGGTGATTTTTTTTTTCCTAGTTGTATCAATTAAGTAGAATCTTCTTTACTTGTCTGGCCATTTCCTGTTTCATAAAACATTACGGTGCATCCACTAGGTGGGTCCCGGGTACAGGCAGGACATAGAGTGACCCCTGGCACTGCCCTCAGCAGGATCCCAATCTCTGTGCATTTTGGAATGGTAGGATTGGCTTCTCCTCTCTCACTCTTACAGTGTGAAGAGGCCTCCCACTCCCGAGCAAGTTGCATGACCATAAAGTAACCGTAGACTCGCGGCCTGCGTCCAGGGCTCTGTGTCCAGGACAGCAGTTCCAGCGCCGCTAGAGTACACAGCACGGACCACTGGACGATGTGCTGGATTTTGGGAAAACATGATGCCTCCAAGATGAGCAGAAATCTCTGCACACTCTTTGTTTTTCCTACCTAGTATTATACTGATTGTCAGCTCTCAGAGGGTCACCTTTGTGTCCCTGTGCTTAGAGAAATCCCTAGCTAGTGACAGATGATCAGCAACTCCACGGTGAGTGGACCTTCTGACGTGGCACCTATTCCTTAGAATCAGGTGGGAAACTAGTGTAGCAGATGGGTTATTGTCACTGTGCCTCCGGCTTTACCCTGAGGTCTGACAGATATGTTATTATCCTGTTTCATTGTTTCTGTTTTAGTTTTGATTATGTGTTAGGAAAAGTGAGGCATTGCGGAAATAATTGAGGGCTCGTTTGGTCATCTTTAGATGAAATTTTGTCATTCTCCTAAATCTGATTTTACCTGAGCCTTAGAAATACACAAATGACATCCTCATTGAAAATCGGTGGTATTCAACATTTGGGGCCATTGCCCTTGCTGTAGGGGTGGTAACTTCATACTATTTTCTTGCCTTATTTCTCATAATAAAGTGGACTTTCCCCCTAGGTTTAAAAAAAATTCATGGTCTAAAGGATAATTATATTCGGTGTAATCTTCTCAACTACCTTATTAAATGCACTACTCACCTAGCAAACTTTTCCAGAAAGGGATATATATATATATATATATATATATATATAATGAATTAAAAATCTTCCTTCTTCTAGAATTCACTGAAATGTAGCTGAATCAAGTACGATTATTTTTAAGTGAAGAACTTATATTGCTGGTGACTTTTATATTTAACATTAAGAGATGGATAATATAAAATGAAGTGTTTCTATTGAAATTGGACCTCGTTACTATTATACCATTATTCAGTAAAAGCCAATATTGCCAGAAAAAGTTTTTCAAAATTTCATTTTTTTTTAAGAGAATAAAACAAAACAGAACAAAATAGAGCAGGGTAAAACAATGCAAATAACACAGGATTTCAGAAAAGGACAGCAGGAAATTAACAGTGGCTACCCTAATGTTTCTTGTTTTCGTCAAAATAGTCCACACCTTCACACACAATAAGTTAATACACATCAAAATAGTATAAAAGCGTTCGAAACACAAGAATGGGAGCCATAAGGGTTTTCAAGACCAGACACTAGGGAATCAATAATGGCTACCATAATGTCTCGTTTTCTTCAAAGCAGCTACCCATATCTTCGTACATATTGGAATCAAATAATTGAAAACACTAAAACCAATCAAAACCAAGAATAAAAGCATGACTGGTTTCGAATCAAAATGATAGGAAATCATCAGTGGCTAGCATGGTGTCTCATTGTCTTCAGTGTAGTTGTTCTCTATCACACATACTAAAATCAATTCTTGTAAACTCTTTGGGTGAAGTTCTAGGCATATATAAACATATACATGTACATTTCTTTTGAATTACCGAGCGTAGGTAAATGTTTCGAAGGGCTTCGGTGGTTTGTAGTCATTGACTTCATCATGCAGTTGAAACAACCGAGAGCTGAACTTTCTCATGCTTCCTACACTCAGGGCCTTGAACTACCCACACGCCCTGCAGCCAGCTTAGGGTCAGCTTGCAGCTCGTACCCCTGGTTCTATGGGCTAAAGAAACAAGCTGCTACTTACAGCAGGGTCGCGCTTCTCCACCTATTGGAAATTTTTGCTCTGAAAGCATAGATGGGCAGATGGCTTTCCTTGCCTCACATTCTTCCCCATTCTGAATGCGGAGGCAAGCTGGGGCAAGCTAGTCAGGGTTCACAGGGCAGACAAAAGGCCTGGGTCTAGAGGGCATTCCTACCCACTGGAGTGTGGCAGACCTTGGGTGGGGGTCAGCAGTGCTGGTGGAAAGCCCAGCCCTCCAGGCAGAATACATAGCAAGGAACTCGGAGTTGTGCAAAAAGTGAGATTTTTGGGAACCCCCTGACTCTGGGGAGGTCCTGAGAGCCAGGGGAGTAAGGAAGTCGGAAAGCGACCTGCTGAGTGGCGCCACTATTCAGAGCCCTGCGTCCCAGGATGGCATTTTGGCAGAACTGCAGAATCTGTTCCCAGGCATCTTCATGGTAATTCGGCAGTTGGTAGTGAGGATGCATGGAATGATATATAGCCAGCTTCTGACTACCCTAGTGCAGAGCCTGCCGACCTCGCCCCAAATGAATGTGACCAGAGGAGCAGCACTGTATTGACTTCAACGGTTCCTGGCTTCATACCTTCATACATTCCCCAGGACTGTAGCCTGGGGAATGTGATCACACTTAGATCCTATGCTGCCCCTAAAGTGGAGAGAACGGTGCTGATGTGGGTGGTGATAAGTCTCACCTAAGCCAAAAGGACCATGTGACTCCCCAGAGGGCTACAGCTATGAACACAGGAGGTATCTAATGGAATAACCCCCGGGGACACCAGGATGATTGAGGCTAAAATCTAACTTGCATGCGGTTGTTCACCCTGGTTTGTTTGCTTGGGGCAAAGAGTAAACCTTCTTTTGGCTCACTGTAGTTCTGGACCCCAGTTCCTAAACCTGGGACATAAAGTGAAGACTTGGTGCCTGGAACAAGGGAGAAGTCCAGCTACAAACTGAAACAAAGGGACCAAAGCGTTGCTCATGTGTTGATCTTTCAACACTCAACATGGGTCTCTCAGGGTTTTTCTTTGCAAGGGACCAGTTCTAGAACTGTGGGTTGGGTGAAACTTGCAAATGAGGTAGTTGTGTCTTTTCTCTACAGGGTTTTGGACTAACAAGTTGATAAAGCTGTCGCACATACATGGTGTTGCCGATAGAAATTGGCCATTGCTGGCTGGGTGCATTAGACAGCTGGGGTGTTTGTGTTCAGAAGGACATACGGCTTTCTTGTGGGCAAGAGAGTTGTTTTCAGAGGAAAAGCACAGGGGAAAGGCAATATGCAGGGCATTCAGGTAGGGAGAGCTGAAGGAGTAACATTTTCTTTGAAGACTGGTAGGAGGTTAGGAAGGCTCTTAGCTCCAAGTCTTTAATCTAGCTCATCATTGATGGGCTGGTGATGGAAGATCATTTCCATATGGCTCTGTGCTGATGGCTGGAATGTTGGGAATGAGCTAGTGAGTCCAGATCAGAACGGGCAGGTCGCCAATTCACACAGTCCACCTTGATGGTGCACACTAATTGCTTTGTCTCTCTGGAGCAGCTAGAAATCGACCCACAGGACCAAGTTCTTCTCACCACTTTCTCCCAGCCTGCCCCTTGTCCACTCCCACTGGTGACTAAACCCCCCTCCCAATTGTACTTAGCTGCTGTAGTGATTCTGCATTTCAGTAGCATCTGTTTATTTTTCTACACATGCTTCTGGGCTACACATTTCTAGTAGATTTCTTTTTAGAAAGAAGGAGTGGATTAGAAGGTAAAGCAAAATAAACTAAATGTCCTTGGGATGTGTTCAGGGTCGTCTGTATTTTCAGAGTGGGTTTCATTGCCCAGAAATAGTAGGAAGAGAAGCTATCTGTGAACAAAGCAACATATACTGCTTTTTTTTTTTTCTGAAATACCAGGAAACAATTTCCTAGACAAAGATTCAGACAGCCTGGAAATACTTTCAGAAAGATCTACTGACCCACAGAACTCAGAATCATCTCCAAGAGTTGCTCCTCACATCCTCCCAGGAGATGCCCAGACATGGGGAAAAGTCTGAGCTTCTGTAACTGTAGCTGCTAGCTGATCCCTGAACAGTGACCCTGCCACTTGCATGCTTGGTTCGGGGCCACCCTCATGGTGACCAAGCTCAGGCGAGCTTCTGGGGGATTCTGAGAGGAATCAGCGCTTGCTTCACTGGGCTGGATGGGCAGCAGGGGTCGTGTGCAGCAGCAGGAGCCGGGCTGGACTTGGGCTTTCAGGCCCTCAGCAGTGCTGCTTCAGCCCCTTGACCTCTCCGTGCCTCCGTCTTCTGTCAGTTGTCCCGGAGTGAAGTTTCTGCTTGGTTAAAAGTTATATTTTATAACTAAAAGTAATTTGAATGACTTCACTTTTCACCCATTTGGGATTTAGCACCTTCTTCCTTTGTTAATGTGACTCTGCCCACTCGTCCTCCCCCCCACCCCCGCATGGGGTGGGTTAAAGCAGTAAATAGTTCTACAAACATTTGTCAACCCCAGTGCCTTTTGGGACAGTCGAGTGGGTGCAGATACCTGGTTATTTACAAGGATTTGTAGGATTAGCGTCATCATCTGCAGATAGAACTGGTATCAAACACAAGCGAGTTAGCCTTGAGTGAGTCATGGAAGTCAGAAATAAATACTCTTACAGTAACTATCTATGTCAGTAGAGTGAGATAGATGGGAAACAGTGAGTCTGAAATACCCCAGCCCAGAAGGATCTGACAGGGATGAAGGAAATAGAGGAAATTTTCATAACGTCCACGATAAAAGGAAGTCATTTCTAAGTAAGCCAATGGTTGTTTGACAAGGCCTGTGTAACACTAAACAGAAGATGATCCGGGAGACCCTGCAGTATCTTTGGTATGGTAACAGTCAGGGAGAGCTGATGGGAGTCTCCTGGCCTGGGGTTGGCAAGGGTGGGAGGAGAGGGGTCCAATAGACAGGAAGTGAAATTTACAGGGAATTCCAACAAATCAACAAATGTTTGCATGGCTTGCCCAGCTCATGACAAACCTCCTTCTGGCTCTGAGATCTTTGGATTTCTGTCATGGTAATTTATCATTTATGCAGAAGGGCGAATGCTAGCAAAAAAAAAAAAATGCATCTTTGGAGAAGAAAAAGGAGTATTCAGACTGCCCGAAAGGCAAGATGCCAGGCTCAGTCTGTCTTCCGGGACTTGCTGGCTATGAGCACAAACCGTAAAAGGTCAAGGGCACTTACAGCACAGACAGAAAGGTGTGTGGGCTTTTATTTGTGATTTTAAATGTATTGTGGTGACACAGCCCTGTAATCCCAGCACTGTGGGAGGCTGAGGCAAGAATGTCTCAAGTTTGAACTCATCTTAGTCAGCCAGCAACTTAGTAAGACCTTGTCTCAAAGTACAATATTTTCTTAAAGGATGGGGAATGGAGTTCAATGAGAAGGTCCCAGATTCCATACCCAGTACTGGGAAATAAAGAATTCTCATTTTTATATTTTTACAGTTGACTTGAAACAGTTGACTTCCTGTACCATTTCTCCCCCCAGCTCCTCCCCTTTTGAGAGTGTAGGGCCAGCGTAGAATCTTTGTGCTAATATTAAGTCAGTGTGGGACAATTCTATACAAGTTGCCTACAAAGAAGCCTGGCCTACACTGCAGTGGGCAGCTGGGTGATCGGCGGCAGGAGCCTTTTCTGCAATATGTCAAACAACTTTTGGACGGTTGGATCCAGGTGGTGAAGATGGACCGTGATTCGTGCAGTCCGGGCTTCAGAGCCCTCGTGTGGGTGTATGAAATAAGGGCCTGGCTTCCGGGGGCTTCTTGAAGGACCACGCCAGCTCTGTGCTTCCCTCCCTCTGCCTCTGCCCGCCTTGCTGAAGATCTGAAGCGCCGGCAGGGAGAAGCAGCCTGGCTCTGGAGCCATCTGGAGCCGGGGAGACTCAGCACAGGAGGGCCGTAGCCATGCTGATTTACTGTCGTTGGGGAGACGGCACAGAACCGAGGCTCACGAGGAAGCTGGTGCCCGCCGGGGCAGGGATGAATGGTCAGTCTGCTGTCTTGTACTCAGCACCAAACAGTAGGTTTCTTATTTGAGCCACATCATTCTTCTTGGCCACCAGTTTCAAAGCAACTCAAAACTGAAAAAAGCCAACCCTTTGCATACTCGCATCCAAAAATACAGAGTAATGTTGAAATAAAATGATGCTTCTGAGCATAGAGCAGTTACGAGAAAGCACTTTGGCATCAGACCTCAGGGGTTCCAGTCTGGGCCCTGTACGTAGTCTGTGTGTGACCAGGAGACAGAACCATCATAGAACCTCATTTGGCTTTTGTTGCATCAACTGTCTAAGGGGAACAATAGCCAGGTGTGGTGGTGCACACCTGTACTGCCAGCACTCCGGGAGGCTGAGGCAGGAGGATTGCAGTTTAGCAAGACCTTATCTCAAAACAAAAAATAAAATACAGAAGTTAGGAATGTAGCTCAGCTTCAGTCCTCAGAATCTCTAAAAAAGGGGAGAAGGGTGTTATAGTAACAAAACAGTAATATCTCAGTCCAGGAATGTTTCCTGGACTGAGGAAGCATTATGCAAAATTGTGCTTCTGTTTGTGAACTCTACACTGGATGACAAACATGACCCTGGGCTGTCTTCCCCAGAATCATGGAATTGGCTAAGTTCATGAACCGAGGCACCACAGTACTTAGTTTCTTGCGTTATTTTGAGAAGTAGACCAAGTTTCCCTATGGAAGGAATTGAAAATAGCACCTGGAAAACGAAACATTATATAATTGCACACATGTTCCCCCGGTCAGGGGACACCCCCCACACTGCCAGACGACTTGCCTTTGGCCTTTGCACCTGCGCCTACCTCCACCAGCCGCGCCCAGCCTGTCCTTGGCCCCCTTGTTCCTTGAGAGCATCAGGGAAACCTCGGCTCAGCTCTGTTTCCACTTCCGGCCGCCCCAGACCTCCGTGTCTTGGTGACCATCCACTCTCCCCCAGACACCTCCTCCCACCCACCATCACCCCCATCAGTGTCTGTAACTGCACGGGTGGGCGGCCCAGCACTGGGGTGCCCAGTGAGAACCAGGAGGCGAGCAGAGGCCCTTTGCCTACGGAGCCTATTCTCAGTGGTGTGGAACCCGCGAACTTTCCCCTGCTGGCTGTGTCCCCGCCCATTCCTCCTCACCCCGCTGTTTTGCAGAGAAGTCAGAGCAGTGATCCACCGCCTCTCTTGGGGGTTGGCTGCGCCCTCAGCCTCCCCATTTCCTATGACTTTGACTCCTCCGAAGGCTTTGAGGCTTTCTCCTAGGCTCCTCTCTCAGGAGGCCACGTCTGCGGTGTGGCCGGCCACGCTTGCCATGTGGATGTGCCCCATCTACTGGCTGGATCTGGTAGCTGCATCCTTAACGGTTATGGTGTCCTGTGTGGGGAACCCGGGCCTTGAAATCTACAGATGTGTCTGTCGTGTGTGTGTGTACCAACGCTCCATTGTGAGTGTAATCATCGTATACTGCAAACATGTACTAATAAAAATGAAAACCAATAAGATAAAATCTAAAAAAAAGTCTGCAGAGACTGTACTCTAGAGTTTATATCTTATTTTGTTACCCTATGGATGACAAAAGTAACCCTAAAGCCTGGTTTACTGTCCAAGTTAAAGCCCAAGTTTTGACAGCTCAAATATGTAGGTTTTCATCGGTGCTAGGTAGATTCTGTCCTGTGGGCTTTCCAAGTTTAAAGCTACAAAGGTTCACTTTCTTCCAGGGGCTAAATCTGGTTACGTATCACTGTTTAGTTATCCTTTTTACATATTATGTTGGCCATCTTTGCACCACTGAGCAAAGACCTTCTCTGCAGGACAGCTCAAGGAAGTGTGGGCCTGGCGCCTGTTTGGGGGTCTTCCTTTAGGAATCGTAAGTTCTGAGGTAAGAGTTTCAGGGAGCACATGAAATCTTGCTTTCCTTTCACACTCCTCACATTAGTGATGCTCAATAAATAAATTGGAGAAGATGGAATTTGTCAGTTTGCTTAAAGAAACAATTATTTTAAAATGACAGACTATTTCCATTGTCAATAAATGTTTTATGTCGCAGCTTCTGTGCCTGCATTCCTTGTGTGAATTATGAATTAGCTCGTAAGCAGGCTCGGTTAGAGGGAGCCCAGCAGGCTCTGCCGGCCGAGCTCTTCTGACCTCCAGCCACTTTACCTGTGAGGCAGGATTTCCTGGCCCAAGCACCTCCTGGGGCCAAGTCAGTGTCACCTTCAGTAAGGCCAGCCAACCAGCACCTGCCCATGTTCCCTCAGGGCGAGCACTTTTGGTGTTGCTGACCTTCCCATTTTCATGAGAAATCTGGGGTTTGACATGAAACCTCATGATTTGAAAATGTGAGCGATTAATTTTAAAAAGCATTGAGATTCCATATGGGAGAAATTGAATATATATGAGCAGGATAATGCTTATGGTTCTGTCCAAATTGTGGCATTAAGTTAGCTAAACAATCCCTGACCTAGCTTAATCTACATAATGTATTAATTTCTTTTCTTTGCAAAGACACTACCAATTCATTAATTTATGATAATGAAAACATGTGAACTATACATATATGCACTGTAATATGCAATGAAAATACATGCTCAGTAAAACCAAAGCACTTCCAAATTAATAAAACAGACAGTAGCGTCATCTCAGCGAGGAATAAGGCTACTGGATGCATTTCATTAGGAAATCATCCTGGAGATGATAGAATAATCCAGAAGCAATGTGTCCATATAATCCCTGGGCCTTTAGTCAGGTGAGTATTCTATATTTTTAATTCGTGCTGTTTTTAAAGAATTCATTTGGCGTATTTGCCGGAATGCATCTGCCTTCATTCACGCCTTCCACCTTTCTGCATCAGACTGGGAAAGAACATGGATCCTTTTAAAATTCATACACCTTCTGCGTTTTCTTGTGCTGAATTATTTTTTATTTGCTGACTTATTCTCCCTCAGTCTCACGCTGCCCCGAGGAGGAGGTTTTAAACCCCTGGCTGGATGTGGTCTTTCTACTGGGTCAAGGAATTATTTACACCAAGATTTCACGGTGGCGGGTGCACTCAAAGCATCCACCACTGTGCTTGGGTTTTCTTGGTTCAGGATGATTATTTCAGACAACGACATGGGCATCTTCCTGTCCATCAGCGCAGAGCTAAGAGAGAGGAAAGGACACCAGACATGCATCCACCGAGCCGGTGCGCAGCAAGCAGAAAACCTGTTATCAGACCAGTTTAACGTTGGTATGCACGCAAGCGCTGTGTTTTAAGGGTCAGTGGTACTTTCTTTGCATTACTCATTAGAATGGGCACCAAAATCCTCTCTGCTTCAAAAGATGTCACAGGTACCTGTTTCTCCTCAGGCCGTCGGGGCGGGCAGTACAGGACGCTCTGCAGGTGCAGTCAGCGGCATCTCCTACTTCAGGTCCTGATTCTCTTTTGCTGGCTATAAAACTCAGGGAAAATCACTGAATCTCTGTTATCTCCGTGCTCTGTGATACACTAAGGACGCTAGTGTGTGTCAGCACCGTGGACACTCCGGGATGCTTGTGTAAAGGGTTGGCACAGTGCTGAGGCCACCAGTGTGCTGTTACGAGATCATCGCTACTGTAATTTCCACAAGTGAAGACATTGCTTTAGAAGCACACTGTATCTTACCTGGGAGCCTTGCCTTAGCGGCGCTCTTATTCTGGGTAGGACTTTGACTGAATGGAGATGTATTTTCCATCTGTGCGTATGTGTATTTGTTATTTTTATTACCCATGTTTGCAGTCCATAAACCCCCTTCCTTTCCCCTCCTCTCTCTTTCCATCTCTTGGTTCATATCCTACTTTCAAAAGCTTTATCTTTCTCTTTCCTGTTATCTGTTATTTTGCTTTTTAATCTATTTGTACTTTAGGCGTCTCATATAAGAGAAACCACACATAGTTGAGCTTGCATATCTGATTTATGTCACTTGACATGCTGGACTTAAGGTGCATTCATTTTCCTATAAATGACTTCAATGTATCCTTCTCTATGGCAGAGTAGTACTCCAGTGTTATAAGTGCCACATTTTCTTTACCCACTCATCTATCAATGTGCCATGGACCACTCCCAAGGTGTAGTTATTATGGGTTGTGCTGCTGTATTCGTGACTGTGCGTGTATTGCTCTATCATGGTGTCTTTATACATATATATATATAATTTATACATACATATATATATATATATATATATATATATATAATTTTCAAATCTTCCAGTATTTTTCCTAAAGGATTAGCAACCTTAAAGATGCAGATGTCGGTGGTTTGCCCTGACCTGGCCTGGCTTCACAATACAGTCTTTTATTCTGCAGCATCGGAAGTTCTCAGGGATAGGTCCTCTAATCCCTAAATTAGTCTGGGAGGAAGATGGATGGAAGCAGCGTCTTGGCTGAGTGGAGCCGGGTTGTGGCTTTTCTTTTGTCCTTGGCTCTGATCCAAACTAATGCTTTAATCACTGAAATTCCCTCGCACACCTCTCTTACCTTAGACGATTGGAGGCAGCTGGAATCCTGGCCTGCAGCCCTGGGCCCTGGCCCCTCAGCAGTCAGTATCAGAAGGTGTGCAGGTCCGGGGAGATGGTTCCCGGACCACCTTCCCACGGAGGCGGGGCCTCCCCTTCCGCCCCGCCCACTGTCCTGCTACCTCTGTCTGCCTCTGTCTGTCAGGCCAGCATTTCCATCTCCGCTTTCCTTCACCCTAGTGTTGTGCCATGTTTGGGGGCAATGCAGGCACTCGGGCTGCTCGTGCATTTAGGGAGTTAGGGAATTTGGCTTTTAATTACTGTGAAGATATGCTTATTTAGGGACTTGGCATGCTCTCTACAGAGCCTGTAGAAGTTTGCAGTGATAGGAAAGGGGGCTCATACATACAGGCTCACATTAGTGAGCTGGCAGATCCCAGGAGAAGAGGAGGTAAAATGAACAGGACAGTCCCAAGTGTCCTGCATTAGCTGTCATGGAAAGGGGGAAGCACCTCCTGCCATGGCTTTGCTGTCCCTATTGTGAGCTGATGCCGGAGATGGCTCAGCAGGTGTGTGGAGCGTGGGATCTCCTCCTCCGTCCATGTGTCCACTGCCCAGACCTCCAGTCTTTAATCATGCTTGTTTTTCAAGGTGGGAGGAAGTCCCAGCCTCTGTCTTGTGTAATAGCCTATGGATTTAGTCTACATCACAGCAAGGTATGTTTGCCTGGATGAGTAGCTATGGTCTGTGCATTTTGCTTTCTCAAATGTATTTTAAGTTTATTGATCATGTCAGCAACTATTGCCAAGGACTGCGTCCTCAACTCCCGTCCTGCTTGACACCTAGCCATTA
>PVJX010033064.1:0-19954 GCA_004027295.1 Dolichotis patagonum
GTCTTACATTGCTTTCTTGTGATCCGCATTGCTCTGTTTTGTTGTGTTTAATTTTACCCTATTGATATAATTGCATGTATATTTGAGTGGGTAAGATAGATGACCATATTGTTTTTGTCAGATCGTGGAGCAGAACTGTTAACAGTCTCACTGATTGAATGTCTACTTTACATGTTTTAACTTTGTAATTAGAACAACTGTTTCAAAGAAGTCAGTATGTAATTAGTCAAGTAATAATTTCTTAGGTTTTATTGCTGTTGTACTCCTCCTTTTTTCCTTGAAATAGTGTATTGTCGCTACCCTTTATTCTGTTTTATTTTGTTTTGTTTTTTTCCTCTTTAAATAAAAAAAAAAGAAAAAAAATGTCATCATGATTCTCATGCTATAATATTAGGTATGAGTTTTGATTTCTAATTTTCTGCATAAAATGTGTAACTTTGTTAACATTCTGTTTATATCCAAATGTTAAAACATCCATGGTTGTTAGAAAATAGTGGTTCCATTTTATGTTCTAAGGTGTTTGATATTTAAATAAGATAATAATGTTGCCTCTACTGTACTATACTATTATCAATCTTTTCTTCTGGATGTTCAACAACTGAGGTTTAGAGATCAAATATTAGAGAGACAGATAGACTAAGAAGACAGCCAATATTTTGGCCCTAGTCATCCAAGGTCAATGAGGACCCAGGACATTAGAGAACCTCTGCTCTGCATCATTTCTTTCCTTGCATCTGGAGAGTAAGGGCTCCACTTGACCCCACGTTAGTCTCTTCTTTATTTTCTCATCCTCTCACAGTCCTGCACCCGAGGAGCCTCAATAGTCGTGCAGGTCGTAACAATCATATAAGGAAGAAAGGGGCCCTAAGAGGTCACAGGACCTTCCCATAGCAACAAATTGAGTGTCAGAGTTCCTTCACTGTTAGAAACACCTGGGATCATCAATTTGTGGAGAGAAGATGTTCATCTAGGCTCTCAGTTCATATAGCTCCAGTCCAGGGTCCAATAGTTTTAGTGCAACTACTGATGGCAACCAGCAACAAAACCACACACTGAGGCCAGACCACAAAACAAAGAAAGGACATGTGGCTAAGGTCCTCGCATCTCCTTCAGGAGTGTCCACCCATGGCCAGAAGACCTTTCCAGGACACCTCCTGAGCTCCCACGGCACCCAAGGGTGCCACAGGGTGTGGCCCAAGCCTTTCACACAAGGGCCTCTGGGGCACTGCAGATCCAGCTACAGCACTGAGTCCGGTGGGAAGGACATCACAACTCAGCAAGTCACCGCCAGCCCCTTTAGCAAGGAGACCTGCAATGAGGCTTGGCACATGACTTGCTCACCTCTGTGTTCCATTTTTGCCCAGCACAGAGCCAGGCACATGAATGGGCTCCAGGAGGACTGCAGAACCAGGGCAGCCTGCCACATTGCTCACCTCTGTTAAGAAAAATATGTCCAGCTGTCACCAGAACAGTGTGGCCACCCACTCATCACCACAAACAAGGAAGCCTCACAATGGCCAGAAACAGTGATGCTCTTTTCCAACTGTTTTATGGTGATTTTTCCCACATACCAACTGTATTCATTTATAAAACAATGACATGAAATTTCATAGACAATTTAATAAATAATGCAGATTGTTACATCACTACCTCTGGGACTCGGTGAACACCAAACTTCAAATGAACTCTGCTGGTGATTGAATAGAATCCCCATGGCTCTAAAGAGTGATTTCTGGATCTATCAGAGACACTATTCCTTTACCCAACTCACATTTAATCATTCTGTTTTCTGTAAAAGATAGCATGCCTGGAAAATCACCTCCAGTGCCTGGTCACAAACATTTGAGGTCACTGAGGCCTGAACTGATCACCGTAGAAACAGTTAAAGGATCAATCTGATCAACCTAGAACTTGATGTACACTAAGAAATCCTGAGGCACTGACTCCTGGAGAAGTTTTCTTTGATTTTCTATCAGCTTAAATACAAAAATAGCTGGAGTTTAAGGTTGAACCTTGGCATTTCAGTGAGCAGTGGACATCTGAAAATCTTTCTTCTTGCCCAGTGTGGAAACCACTTTGCTCCCACTTGCTGGGCCCTGTGGGAAGCACAGCTCCTTCATCACAGGAGAACTCAGGACCAAGCACTGCTCTGGCTTCCAGCCTTGTTTCTGACCAGGGCCCAAACCCCTCCCCCTATGCACCTTCCTGGCCTGAGCTGATCTACAGCACCAGAGAGCAGGTAGAGCAGAGCCTGTCTTGCTGGAGGGCCTTGACTGACACAGTCTATGTGGCCCAGCCCTGTCTCACAGGCCACCTTTACTGCACACCAGAGGAAGAAACAGCACTTCTAGGAATCCAAGAAGAAGGGGGATCAACAGCAGTTTTCCTTATTAATTAATAAGGGTTAGGATTTATAGATAATAAAGAAAAATTTGAGAAGCTGCCAGGAAGGAGATGGTCAACCATATGTGAGTTCTTAGTTCATGGAGCACCTACCAGTGCTAGGTAACAGTCTACACACCACATCCACAAAGTTGAGACAAAATTCACACCTTCAAAGAGCTCGCCATCTATACACAGGCACCATCATATAACACAGCTCATTTTATCATGGCCATAGCATATCATGGCCAATTCATATCTAAATCTGCATGTTATGCTAGAATGCAGGTCTATGGACCAGAAGTCCCACCTGTCCTTCCACTGCTGTCTCCTCAAGGAGGCAGGCCCTACCAGGCATTCGATCAGTACCCTTACAAGACAGGATGAATGAATTTAAACACTGAGGTACCTGTTAGAGAGAGATGGTATGGTGTCTATACAGCAGAGAAGCACTCAGAGGAAACACTGCTTGTCCTACATCTTGAAGGTAGGCAGGAATTTTTTTTGGGGGGGAGGGGAGAATAACACTGTGTATATGCACAATGAATATTTTCTTTATCCATTCACCTGTTGATGTTCATCTAGGCTGTTTCTACACTTAGTTACTATTAATTGTGTCCCTAGGAACATGAGCACACATCTATCACTATAGTATACTGTCATTAATTCTTTTGGGAAGAACTGGGAAGGATTGGACTAGAAGGAACAAATAGGATCTCTATTATTAGATTTTTGAGGAGCCAGGTGTGGTGGCACATGCCTGTAAACCCAGCAGTCAGATGGCCCTGAAGCAAGGCCAGCAGATTGCTGTAGCTGCTGGTTTCAAACAGAAGCCTAAAGAGAATTCTTTCTGTGGTCTGTTGGCCATTTCAGAACTTTGGAAATGTAATGGTCAATTCATCAGAAAGACATAGCAGGTGAGTGTGGCGGACTTTTGGAGGCCTGCAGGAGAGAGACCCTGGCACCTCGAGACCTGCACCATGCAGTTGACTCTGGGTGCTGGGAGAACAAGGAGCTCCTCCCCTCTCTGGGGGACGGCTGAGAGTGTGGCAAACTTTCAGCAGCCTGAAGGAGAGAGACCCTGGTGCCTCGGGACCTGCACCATGGGGTTCACTCAGGATGCCAGGAGAACAAGGAACTCCTCCCCTTTCTGGGGATCCCCAACACTGTGATCCTGCTGGCGTGTGGGCTGAGAATCAGACATCTTATGTCGTCCTGTCCCCCGTCCTGTGTCCCCACCACCACTTAGCAAGTGGGAGCCAGTGAACTACATATTTTGTGAAAAGATTGGCTATGTTATTTAGTGTGAGATCCCCATATGCAAAGATATGGAAAACCATTTGGAAGAAAACAAGAGACAATATGACAGATAGTGAAGATCTCTGATTGTCTAGCTTTGACATTTATGCTTTCTTATATCCCGTTCTGTTCTGTTTTGTTGTGTTTAATTTTACCCCCTTTTAAAATAAAATTTTTTTTAAAAATCCCAGCAGTCAGGAAGCTGAGGCAAGACAATCCTTGTTAGTTCAAGACCAATTTGGGCTACAAAGTAAGCTCAAGCCTAGCCTGAACTGCATAGTGAGATCTTGTCTCAAAAAAAAAGTAGATTTTGAGGAACCTTAATACTGACTTCCATATTGGTTCTACTAGTTTACATTCCCACCAACACTGTGAGAGGGTTCATTCTCCTCAGCATCCTTACCAGCATCCATTGCTTTTCTTATTCTTGGTGATAGCCATTACACCTGGGATGAGATGGAATCTCAGTGTAGTTTTGATTTGGGTTTCCCTAATGGCTAAAGCTGCTGAAAAAATTTTTTATATACTTTGTAGTCATTTGTACTTCTTCCTTTCAGAATTTTCTGTTCCATTCATTTGGCCATGTATCACCTGAGTCTTTATGCCAATGATCATGCCATCTACAAACAGAGATAATCAACTTCTTCCTTTTCTGTCTATATCCCTTTTCTTTCTCTTTCTTGATTGGTCTGGCTAAAATTTCAAGTACTATGCTCAATAGGAGTGGTGAGAGCAGACACCCTTCTGTCATTTCTGATTTTAGGGAAAATGCTTTCGGTTTTTTTCCATTTCATTATACTGGCTGTGGGTTTGCCATATACAGTATTTACCAATTTGAGGAAAATTCTTTCTCTGCCTATTTTCTTCAGGGTTTTAATCATGAAAGGATTTTGAATTTTGTCAAAGGTTTTTCTATATCTATAGAGCTATAATATGGTTTTTGTCCTTGGTTCTCTTTATGAGGCATGTTGCATTTATTGGTTTCCATATATTAAATCATTCTGGCTATCTGGGATGAAACCAGCTGAGTCGTGGTGCATGAGCTTTTTAATGTGCTGTTTAATTTTGTTTGCAAGAATTCTATTGAGGATTGCATCTATATATACCAAGAATATTGGTCTGCAGTTTCTTTCCTTTTTTTCTTTTTTTTTCAGTCCTTATCTACTTTTGGCATCAGTTAATGCTAGCTTCATAGAATGAATTTGGAAGCATTCCTCAGTTTGTATTTCATGGGAAAATTTGAAGAACACTGGTGTTGGAGCTTGTTTAACAAGAAATGGTGGAATTCAGGTGTAAACCAATCGAGTCCTTAGTTAGAGGAGTTTTTACTCCTATTTCAATCTCACTGCTTGTTATTGATAATGTTTAGATTTTTATATATTCTTGATTCAATTTTGGTAGGTCTAGAAATTTAAGAATTTCTTATAGACTCTCCAATTTATTGGAATATAAGTTTCTAATAGTCTGGATTTCTTCTAGACAATTTATTCTAGACTCTCCAATTTATTGGAATAAATAGTTTCTAATCTGGATTTTAATGGTATCTATCATTCACTTTTTTCATCTCTAACTTTATTAATTTGGATCTTCTCTTCTGTAAGTTTGGCTAAGAGTTTATCAATTTTATCTATCTTTTCCAAAGAACAAATTCTTTGATCCTTTGTATTGTTCTTTTAGTCTACATTACAGTAACTTTCACTTTTATCATTATTTTTTATCATCTATTGAATTTGAGTTTATATTGTTCTTGTTTCCCAAAGATCCTGTGATTCATTATTATTTTTTGGGATCACTCTCTTTTTTCCAACAGGCACTGATAGCTATAAATTGCCCTGTAAAACTACTCTCATGGGTCCTTCAAATTCTGATACATTGTACAGTATTTTAATTATCATTTGATTCTAAGAAATTTTTAATTTCTCCTATGATTTCTTGTGTATTAGTCAATCTTCATGTGTTTGTGTAGTTTCTATGGTCTCTTTTGCTATTGTTTTCTGGTTTCATTCCATTGTGATTTGATAGGCTACATGAAATTATTTCCATTGTTTTGTGTTTCTGAAGACTTGCTTTATGGCTTAAAATATGGTCTGTTTGGAGGAAGTGACATGGGCTGCTGAAAATAATTATTCTATGGCTGTTGGATAGATGACTGTCAAATCTACTTGACCTATAGTGCGGTTTAACTATAATGTTCCTTAATTTTTTTTTGTCTAGCCCACCTATCTTCTTACACAAGTGGCATGCTGATATCACCCACTATAATTAGTTTGGATTCTATGTGTCCTTTTATATTAAATAGTGTTTGTTTATTTGTGAATTGTTCTCTTTACTAATGTGTAATGGCATCCTCTGTCTCTCCTAATTTTATTTTGAAGTCTACTTTGTCAGACATAAATATACTTACTCCTGCTTGATTTTGATTTCTAGCTACCTGGAGTATCACTTTCCATCCTTTCACTTTTAGTTTCTTGCAGGCAACATACACTTGGGTCATTTTTTTTAAAAAAAAATGCAATCTGCCAGGCTGTGTCTCTTAACTGGAGAATTAATACCATTTATGTTAAGTGCTGGTATTAGAAGGTGTGTACTAATTCCTCCCTCCCCTCCCCCCCCGTCATTCCTGATTATCATTCATTTATGTACTTTCTCAGTAAGATTTATTCTTCCCTTTGGTCTTATGGTTGTGATTATCTTCCTCTTCTAGAATTTCCTTCAGTACTTCCTGCAATGCTGACTTTGTAATCATGAATTTCATCAGTTTATACTTACTTTGGAAGGTCTTTATTTCTCCCTTGATTTTGAAGGACAGCCTTGTGTATTCTTCAGTTGGCAATTATTTTCCTTCAGGGATTGAAATATATCATTCCAAATCCTTTCTGGCCTTTAGAGTTTCTGTTGAAAAAATATACTATCATTCTCATGGATTTTCCACTATAAGTGATCTGGACATCTAACAGCTTTTAAAAGTCTTTCCTTATTCTGAATTTTTGACAATTTGAATATACTATGTCATAAAGAGATCACTGTTCATGTCTATTTGAGATTCTGGTACCTGAATATCTATCACAATGCCCACTATAATTTCAGTGAATATGTTTCTTATGCCATTCAGCTCTACTTCCTCACCCTCCTTAGGACTAGTAAGTCTTAAATGTGTTCTTTTAGAGTTGCCCAAGAGTTCTTGGATAATCTTCTCATTTTTATTCTTTGTCCATTAAAGCAGTCTAAATGTTTGATATAACCATCCACTTTGTCTTCAAACTCTGATATTCTTCTGATTCATCTATCTTAATGTTGACATTTTAATTGAGTTTTTTAATTTGCCTAACTGATGTTTTTCATTTCCAGAATTTGTTTGGTTCTCTTTCAGAACCTGTATTTACTGAAGTAGGGTCTTTCATATCCTGCATTCTTTTCCACAATTCATTCGGCTGTCTATTTGTATCTTTAAGTTTACTTATTATTTTAATAATGGATTCATTCAGTCACTTATTTGTATCTTCTCTCATCTCATGAATAACTTGAATTATCGATTTTCAAAATTCTATCAACTTCAGTATCAGTGGGATTGGTTTTGGGGGAAATTAAGAATTTCTGAAGGTATCTTACTGCCTTATTCATGATTCTTGTGTTTTTGTGTTGAAGTCTACCGATCATTTGAGACAAATATCTCTACCACTGTGGTGGTGAAGGAGTCTGTTTAACAAGTGGATTTTTCTTTGTGACATACCTAGGCTGTGGGTGTCTCACAGCATTCATTCAACCTATTCAAAGTACTGCTGCTTTGCAAGGACAGAATACCAGTAATATCAACATCTGAAGAAGTGCTTTGCAAGGACAGAATACCAGTAATATCAACATCTGAAGAACCAATTTGCAAGGTTCTTCACTGCTTTGCAAGCACTGCTTTGCAAGGACAGAATACCAGTAATATCAACATCTGAAGAACCAATTATACATCAACATACATTTTTAAATCTACTTAAAAGTTCTTTATTATTTCACTAACCCAGGAAAATAAAGTAATATTGTAGGGCAGGCTAGGAGAGAAAATAAAAGGCCAAAGAAACCTCCCAAATTAGGTTTTAATGATAATATTTATACACATGGAAAGGAGAGAAGAAGATATCTGAAAGTATATGAGAGGAGAAGAAAGAAGGGACTATAACTGAAAGATTACAGAAGATACAGGGAGATTGGGTCCAATTAATGAATTCACAGAAATGCAACATTATAAAACCCTATGAAACAAATTCTGGTGCGGGAAAACATGACAAAACAAGGCAAGACACTACATAACCAAAAGCAATAACAGTCATACATATCTACACACACACACACACACACACACACACACCTAAAACCACAGCTTGTGGGATCTTTATACTATATACAATGCTTTTCCTTGCACTTCTATTGTTGGGTGTCACCTACTAAAAGAAGGAATGTGAAACCTCCTTGTAGTTCAGAGTTTTCCTTCTTTCTCTGCCCAAGTAGGAAGAGTTGGTTAGAGCATCCAGAGGCTGAGTCCCTCCATGGTCAGACAAGTGACCAGGTGGGCTGCTCAGCGACAGGATTTGATCACACTCAGTATCGCAAGTTCTTCTATACTTAGGAACAAAGGCACCAAAATAACTTGTGGTCCACCAAAACTCGTTCTCATATTGTGCTTGCAGATCCAGATTATAGGCCAAGATCTGAAAGTCCCAGGCCATGTTGGTGGAGGCCTGGCTGGTACCTGTGTACAGCAATTACTCTAAGTGTCCTGAGCAGGGTACATGGTTGGGTGCACAGAGTCTGCTCTGGAATGAGAAGCCACCAGCTCCCAGCCTTTGGCTGGTCTTTGTGGTGGTGTCCCCAGACTCAGATCCCTTAGCCTACACTGCAAAACCTCATACAGACTAACGCTTTTCCTGTCAGAATGTTCAAGTTGCCGCTGTGTTATCTACATGTCACTCCACCTGGCTGAATGTGCTTAATTCCAGCCAGGTTTCACACCGTGTGGCTGTACCACAGGGCTTTTCCAGCCCGGATATGGTCTCTTGCAAACTAGGGTGCTTCCTTCAATCCCATGATTTGCGTTTGCTGTGTCATAGACACCATTCTCCTGGGCCCATGCTAACTATCACAGAGGGTACATACTGTGTGCTGCAGAGAAGTGGCTCTTATATCCTGGAGACGTAAAAATGCAGGGATTTTGTGTTCTCCCACACCACTCACTGAGGCAGTAGAGGAAGTTACTTAAGATACTCCCCATACCAGTTCTAAGTCTGTCTTCTGCTTGTTCTGTTGAGTCTGGGAACCGTGACCTGATATTAAGTCCATAGGGAAATGCTAGGAATTACCATCCTATCCCTGATAGCCTGGCTGACTGCTTGGCTGAACCAGATCTCTTCTGCTTAGTGGCAAAGGTCTCACTCACAAGCATACACTGAATTTTCTCTTAACACCTAGAAGGAGGGGAATTTCCCCTCCTCTGCTAAGCAGCCATTTTTTCAGTGTGCCCGTGTGGCTTACTACTTATCTTTCTAATTAACCAGTAATTTGGTGTTTTGCCTGGTTTCTTAATCTCTCAAATTGCAATCTAGCTGTTTCCTATAACTGTCCTATCTTCTGAAAGAGTTATGTCCTTGTTTGAAAAAATATTCTGAAACAATCTGTGTGTGGTTTTAGTACCCACAAATAGACCTTATATCAACTGATTTACTACTTTCCTTACTCCTCTATATGTATTAACTATATTAGCAGTAATTATTATTATATGTATTAACTGTAATTATTCTGGAAGGGAGTTTTTTCTTCTCTTCTACTATGATGCTATTCTTATGAACAACCCAAATTTCTCTAATCCAAGAATGAAATGGTACATTAAGAATTAGTTTATATAACGTTCATGCTGTAACATATAATTTTTTTTTTTTTTGCACCAAGGATCGAACTCATGATGGCACGCTTGCAAGGCAGGTGCTCAGGTCGCTGAGCTAAATCCCCAGCCCTGTAACATATATTATAAAATGTGCAAATGTTCTATAACTAAATGATGACACAGTGGCTTCAGATAGAAAGTTTTAAGAATGTTAAGTTCCCTAGCAGATATAATGGGTTAATAGCTGGGCCTATTAGTAGTTAAGTATTCCTGTGTGTGCCAGCATTAAATAAAAGGCAATATTCTTTAATAATCTATAGGCAGAGTAACCACAAATGAGGCGGTTAAGAATTATCTTTCGGGCTGGGGATTTAGTTCAGTGGCATAAGTGCCTGCCTGGCAAGCGCAAGGTCATGAGTTCAATCAACAGTACAAAAAAAAAAAAAGAATTATCTTTCATCTCTACAGGGCAATCAAGCATTCCACACAGTGCCCCCATGTGACTCCTGCATCGCTGTGAGAGGTGTGGCACTATACAGACATTCCAGCTACCTCCTCAGTGAGAGGAAACCGTGCAGCGATGTCAGAAAGACAAAGCAGAAAGCAGAAAGCAAGCATATGCCAATTCACCACAGGCAAAAGCCTTCTTGGGGTTCTAGGAACGAGCTACGATATAAAGGCAGAGCTTCAGATTTCTAAATGCTCAGTACAATGTTCTCAGAGCTCCTCTGTATGCATGCACGCGCGCGCACACACACACGAATAACCACGTTCGGTAGTGATTTTAAGTTAACTTCTACTGATTAAAGTAATCCATACTGACAAATTCACATAATGTACAAAACAATAAACGTTTTAAAAACTAAAGAAGCAGAATGAGGGCCAAGGGTTTAGCTTAGCAGCATATGCGCCTGACTGGCATCACAAGGCTTTGGGTTTGATCCCAACCCCCCCACCCCCAACCTGTACCAAAAAAAAAAAAAAAAAAGCAGCAGAATGAAAAAGACAACAAAGAAAAAAAGATTAAAGGGGAAAAAAGAACTCCTATGCTAAATTTCCAAACCAAAAAGAAACACAGCTAAAAGGCTCATTTTTCTCTCTGGGCTCACACCTTATCCCCTCTATTCCTATTTGTATGTCTTGCTTAGTTGCATCTAAGGTGAAATGATTGTGAAGCACTATTTTATGTGCCAACAAGAAAGGAAAAAAAACAGGTAGTCACAAGGTCTGATCAACTGGAAGTTCTGGAGATGCAGAAATAGGGAGGGGCTGTGCTCCAGTGACTGATTCAGGTTGCTTAAGCTCTCCATGTTACTCTTTAATCAGATTTTATTGGTATGTTTTAGATAGACGTAACGATCTCATTCATCATAGAGAATTTGTACCTGTCCATGGTATAACTAGATTTTTGTTTTCCCTTTCCACTACCCTCCTCCCCTCCCAGTTTACAAAAGCTTTGTTTCCAGTTTCCATGTTAATAAAACTGCTTTCCAATGGCTGTCCTCTTCCCCCAGCATTAGAGATGCAACCCAAGGCCCCAGAATACTGGGTAAATATTCCACCCCTGAGCTGTGTCACTAATATGCAGTTTTAAACACCATGCAAAATTACCCCTACCAAAAAGTTCATTCACTTGCTTAATCAACATGCACACAGCCCCTATTTCGGGAAAAAGAGTTCTTGGGACAACTGGTACAGTAGGATGGTCCCTGCCCTCAACAATTTGGGACGCAGACATTAGTAAAAACACACATGATTGGGAGCCAGCAAGGGTGCAGGAAAGGCTGCGGGACACAGTCTTGTTACAGAGGCCATCCAAGGACAGCCAACCAAGGCCCCCACCCGATGAGGTGTGGCCCTGGGAGCTCTCAGTGGACAGTACCATCACCGTTTTGCGTGGAATAGCTCCCACCTGGGGTCAGTAGCAAACTGTAAAGTCAGCTGAAATAGTAAGGAACTTGGGGGACAAAGTCTTGTTTACCTTTCTACCTGTCACAGCGTTAAAGCAGAGGGTAGCTCTGTGGGTGCTGGGCACCCATGGGTGCAAGTTATTCAAGATAATCACTTCACTCTTAATTAATCACTGCAAGGAAGAAAGGAAACTTATACACTCCCCTGAGCTCCTCACTGTATATCTCTAATAATAAATGGAATGAGAGGGTTTCCGGCACACATCACATTGGCTTCCCCTGGGGTAGCACTGTGAGCTAAGCAGATTACACACAGCAGTGACTACAATCATGTGCATGTCACAGGAATGAGGCACAAAAAAGGCCTGGGGTCTCTTCTCTGATCCTTGGGTCATCTGCAACATTCTACCAGGAAAAATAGACGAAATTCTCAAAACCCACACCACCACATCACCATGGCCTTGTTTATTACTCTGTTCTGCAGCACATCAGACAATGTTGAACTTATGAGCTTAGAAAAGAGCTGAGCCCAGCAGTCTTGGCTATAAATTGCCAGTAATACACAGTCAATTTATTTTATTGCTAAGTCAGTGTCTGGTCTTCAAAGGTCACAGATTCAAATCCACCCTCATCTGCAGTCCCACCTGACTTAACCTCTGATGATCATATTTCCTCAGGGCCATGTACAAGCATGCAGAGGCCGTGCATCACCCTCCCTGTCTTCCACCCATGTACCAGGGGCACATTCTGAAACCACCGAAGGCAGAAGCAGAGCCGCCAGGAGGAACTCCAGGCTCCCCTTTCAGAAGCAGGCAGAAGGGTGAGCTCCAAAGCAAGCCACTCAGCACAAAGAGAAGCATCTTCCTCAGTAAGAAAGTCATCATGCGTTCCACAGCACTGTGACACAAGCAGAAGATTGCCGTGGGTGGCCAGCTCTCCTCTATTGTACATACTGGCCGGAGGACATCTAAAGCATAGATTTAACATCCAACATAATAATGCACACGTTCTGGAGGACATCAGAACCTAAACTCTTGCTGGACATGGCGGTGCATGCTGTCATTCCAGCAGCTACTTGAGAGGCCGAGGCAGGAGCATTGCAAATTGGTGGCCAGCCTGGACAATGTAGTGAAGCATTGCCTCAAAACAAAACCAAAAAGGAAGGCTGGGGATGTAGCTCAGTGGTATAGTGTCCTTCACTATACCACTATTCAATCCTCAATACCTCAAAAAAATTTTTCTAAATTAAATTCTTCACAGAAAATCCTGATGGGGACACTGTGCTCCTGACTCTTCCTCCTTGAGGAGGCATCTACCTGTCTGTGCCTTCTCAGGAAGAGCTGTTTCCTCTTCATAAGCCATCCTGCCTGCCCCACTTCTGGAAGCATCCTGCTGTCCTTCAGCCCTGCGCCTGACAGCAGCTGAGACCCAGGGGCCCTGCATGTTCATGCACCATGGCACACAGGCCACAGCCTGAGGGGGTGATGCCACCACTCACTGCCCTTCAGAGTCTCGGCCAGTGCCAACTGGAGCTGTGTCTCCATGTTGCCTGCAGCTCTGGTCCTCCTCTGGGTCACCCCTGCACCCATGGGTCCTGAAGCCATCCAGTGTTCCATGGCTGCCTTCAGTGGTGTGCGTCCTCACCACCTCCCTGACCAGCCATGCCCAGATGGGCAGCACCACGCTGCCTGCAACAGGGGCAGCTCCCCCACAGAGGTTGCAGGAGCTTCTGAAAGATGAAGCATTTGTCTTTATCTTGTACCAAAACTCAGCTTCATCTTACTTCCCGCTACGTGTGGGGTCACTAGAGTCTTTTAAAGTTGGGTAATAACTTAAGCCAGAAGAGGGACTGCAGTTGTCCAGAGGTGGTGGGCAGCCTGCACCAGGCACAGAATGGATGTCTGGACATCGACATCGTGAGACGACACCAGTGCGGTGGGCGCAGCTCCTGGAAGAGAGGCACTCGGGAGAGGCAGTGTCCAGAGGCAGTGTGTCAGGGGCACCCGGAGCTCAAGGAGAAAGAGCATCAGCAGGGTGAACAGCTTTCTATAAATTTTGGAAGGGGGTGAAAAGGCTAAAGGGAGGTCAGGTGGAGGTGGGAGCTGGGAGCAACCTACAGAGGCTGTGTATGGACAGATTTAGGCAGACAGGACAATGGGAAGAACGGATGCCTCCCCACAGTGCCAGCCAAGGCCAAGTGTCCCTCTCACCATGAGGAGAAAGAGCACAAAATCCTCATCCTGCAGGTTTGAGCTGGGCATCTCCTAGTTTGGGCTGCTGATCTGAGCCAATGAGGAGAGGTCTGGCATCCACAGAGACCAGCCATGCTAGAGGCAGTCAGCAGCCCATCTTGGAGCCTGGCACAGCCAGTGCCATTCCAGGCAGATCCCCATGGAGCCAATGTGGACTAAGTGGAGCTTGGGCTCCCACTGTCCACTCCCTCCCAGCCCTCAGTGATGCAGCTTGCTGCCAAGAGGGCCGAGCTGGTGGGGTGTTCTAAGAGGAGATTTTGTGATCACTGTCATGGGTGGGTGTTATGGTTTATGTTCAGATACCACCCCCTGGCTTCATGCAATCATGGACACATCCATATCTAGTGTTTGTGATTGGTTCGTTGTCTAGTGCTTGAATTGGTGGTATGAGTGCTACATCTGCCCGGGGTGGAGCCAGCATACAGTGTAATGGCGGGAAGAAGGAGTGTCTCTCTCTCTTGCACAGTTGGTGCATTTTGCTGCAAGAGTGGTCATGAACATCTTCCCCCCATCTACCTTGCTGCTTGGAGCCAGCTGAATATGGACTGAAACCCCCAAAACTGTAAGAAATAAACCTTCCCTTCCCTAATTTTGGGTGTCAGGTATTTTGTCTCAATGAGAGAAAAGTAACCAATACAGTGGGAAATCAGCAACAGGACAGCTTAGGGGTACAGTATGGGCAGAGGAGGGGGCTGGCTTTTGTTGGTTAAAGCTTTCTTATCTGCCTACAAGACCCGTCCTGCTAATGAGACTGATTTCACTCCACACTGTAAGCCCATGCTGTCCAGTCACTGACGGATGTAACTGTGCACCCACCAGCAAGCTGGGAGCTGATTCTGGATCCCTTTGGAAGGCGATTACTCAGGAGCCACTTGTCCCCTGTGAGCTGAGGAACTCTTCCCACTTGGCTCCAGTCTATATGTGCTCACTCCATGACTCTTTCCAAGAGGTTCTTAAATGCTGACCTCTAACTAGAGATGTCTAAGACAGACCAGTTCTTAGGGTGCTCTGTTTTGTCTAGAGAGAGATGACTGTGGTGTGAAATCAACCTGATGCTCTGCTGCTCAGCCTGTGTGATGGTAGGGTGGGAAGACATCTCTCTGTGCCTCAGTGGCTCTGCTTCATGTGGGAAATGATAACATTAGAGGGCTACTGGAAGAAATGAGTTTCCTCAGGTAAAGCACAGGACTATGCTAGACCCTAGTAAGCATGCAGCAAGTGTCACCATCATCTCAGCCATGCTACACTGCTTAGAGCAGGGTTTCGTGTCACAAGCTGCCAATGGCTGGGCTCACTTCAACCTGACCTGGCCACCACCTGCGCATCAGCCACTCTGAGGGCCTCAGCCCACAGTGCACAGAGCTACCCACAGTGTCCACTTGCTGATGGGATCTGACTTCCAGAACATCTTCTCTGAAGGTGCCTGGTGACCGTGGTGTGACTAGCCACCGTACAAAGGCACGTGAACCTGTGCCTTCTAGTTCACCTGTAATCTTCTGCCTAAGCAGGCAGGACTCCAGTCTGAATATACTGGAGGGAGAGTGGCTTCACTCACAGCAAGGATTTCTACTACAAGGGTGCCATTTAAGTACACATTTTTACTACATTTTGTAACAAAGCAGAAACATACTCAACATACATTTATTGTATGGTAATCAGTTTAGGTTTTTATCTTTTATGCTCCTCTTCTGTTTTGCAGAAGAACATTCCTGGGCCTGGAGATGTTTGACGATGGTTTTCTTGTTGGCTTGTTGGATTTGATGTTCACCACTAGGTTGTGTGGCAGGAAATGACTTTCAAAACAGGACGCCATTTTGTTCAGTGGCACACAGTGGGATACTGCATTTTGCCAGTGTCTTTGAAGGCACAGTCTTGTGCTGTATTGTAGTCAGGGTTTACAAGGGAAAAGATTTAATACAAGACACACAATTTATAGGATTATTTTATAATACCTACTCAAAAGGGTCAAATGCAAAAGAGAGCGGGAGATCTGTCCACATACTAGAGACAAAGAATCCAGCTGAGGTCCTGGATCCCGTGGCAATGTCCTCCATGAGTCCAGCTGGAGGCCTAGGGCCCATAGAAGTATCTCATGCAAGTCTGTATGCTGGGAAGGCCCAAAGGTCAGTGGTGGAAACTAGAAAATCTGTGCCACTAATCCTATGTAAGGGTATGATTCCCATATAAGGGCACAAATCCATTTGAAAGGTGAAACCTAACCATTTCCCAAAGACATCATCTCTTAATACTAACATACTGGGGATAAGTTTCAACATATGAACTTAGTAGGGATGGGAGGGTAAGCATTCAGGCTATAATAAGGGAGAAAATTTACATGACTGTGTATTTTTGCAAAATTTACAAATATATAGTATAGATCTTTTTAGGAACCCTTTGTTTTGTTTTGTTTTTTGTTTGTTTTGTTTTGTTTTTTGTACTAGGGATCAAACTCACAACCACACGCTTGCCAGGCAGGTGCTTACATTGCTGAGCTAAATCCCTAGATCAGGAACCCTTTGCATTTATAATAAAAGTGTAAAGCAGATTTGAAAATCACAGGAAAAGATAGAAAAAAGAAAGTATAAGAGATCTGGATGCAGGCTTTGGGGAGGACAACCAGACACCAGTCCCTTTTTTTTAGTGCCATTTGCAGTCTGCAAGGAGGAGAACAAGAAGCCAGCCACTTCCTGTTATTCAGCTCCACCTGCAGACTGTGGGGAGAACAATCAGATCCTGCCAACTCCTCCCAGTGCGTAGTCGGGGAGAGAAGAGCCATGTCCCCTCCGCCCCCTGCCGTGAGTGACTGGCAGATCTGGAGATACACAAGCTGAAATGATAGCTATTGAGGTAAAATACAACTTAATGCTTATAGTGTTTAGTGTTTCATTGACTTTGCAGGCCTAAAGCTGGCAATCTGATTATCTATTTAGAAGATGACAAAACAGTACAGCATCTATCTCCTTCTGAGGGTAACAGCCATTGTTAATTCCCTATTGTCTTGTTGTTAAAGTCTTGTATAATTTTCATTGTTTTGTCTGGTTTGGTTTTATTCAGTTTTGTCTGGTTTGATTTTGTTATATCTGATGGCATAGGCACCTATTTCAAGGATAACAAGATATAGTATGGTAGCTATTTTGGATTTACTATTATCTTGTTTTGAAGTCCTACATTACATTCATTGTTTTGTTTTTATTGCTTCTATTCTGTTCTGTTTGTTTGATTTTCCTATGTCTGATGGTATGGACAGCCACTTTGAAGACAAGAGACATTATGGAAGCCATTGTTGATTTCCTTTATCTTGTTTTGAAATTCTGTATTACTTACACTGGTTTGTTGTTATTGGCTTTATTCTGTTTTATTTTGCTTGGTTTTATTCTTATTAAAATAAAAAAATTTTTAAAAAGAAAAAAATCTATGCCAGTAGGATGAAGGATCTGTGTCAGCAGGCTGAGGGAGCTACACTAGAGCCAAGAAGCAACACTCAAAGTAAGGACCAGAGCTCCTCCAAAGAGAACTGCAGCCATCCTCAGTGACAGTGAGGACCCAAGAGAATACCCTAGTTCATATCAAAGCCAGTGTGACAAGTTCCTCCAGGAAAACAAAGAGCACCACCATCCTTCCCCTCCAGTTCTTTTGGGAACAGTGGTGGGCCTTCCATACCCAGCCCATGCTGACTCAGTTCAGCTGGGTGTTCCAAACAACATTAGTTAATGCACCACAGTCCATCCCTGGTCAATGTGATAACCAGACACATTTCCTTAAACTGTACTCTCCAGTGTCAGATTTGTGAAAAATTAACATGTCTTGGTCTATTCAGATTTACATTAATATAACAATTACATATATTTACAATTCTTATTGCACTCATTTCCCCTCCAAAAGCAAAATATTCAAGGATGCTCAAAATTCAAGGTCAAAACCACAATATTTTGGCTAAATGACCTGGTTACAAATATATATCTAAAAACTACATTAAAATCATGTAAGAGGGGAAAAAAAAAGATGGCAGACCGGTAGGTAGCAGGTGAGGGACCTCTCTGAGAGAGACAGCTCAAATGCCAGAATAAAACACCGTGAAAAGACCCAAACAGAGACAGATGGACTCTCACAACCCAGGAAGAAACTAAAGTGCAAAAAACCGCTCGAATATGAGGTCCTGGGGCTACTATTAGTGAAGATAAGATCAGCGAGCACAGCGCCTTCCTCAAGCCACCTGAATTCCTGCCCGACCTGAACAAGTGATCCACGCCGAAGAGACTGGCTTGAGCCACCAGAGCCCGGAGCTGAACAGCCCTGCGTGCAGCTCGCCTGGACCAGCCCCGCACGCAACCCACCCAAGGCACTGGGAATGCCCACCGCAGCCACGCTGAAGTCGGAGTTCGGGGAACCCAGCAGTTCTCGGGGACTGGCATCAACACGTGGTGAGTGATGGGAATAAGACCCTCCCACGGGAAAGGGAAAACCTACTGGACGACATGTTGGATTTGGGCAGTGGAAGTGGCTTCAGTTGGTTGCTCCCCTCGCTGAGTGGATTGGTGGAATCTGCTTGGACTAGGCTGTGCCCCTGGCGGGGACCCAGTGACTCACTACAAATTAATTCCCTGAGATCGGTATACACTGACGCAGTGAAGGCCTGCAAAGGTTGACTGGCCCAGAGAGGAGAAGCCAGCGTACACTGCCCATGCTTGAACTTTAATCTCTGATAGCCTATTGAAGAGGGCAACAGCTCCTAGTCTACGCCCTCTAGAGGAGCTTTAACCAACAAGAAAAGGGTCTGGGAATTACACTGTACACTTGTATGGAAGGAATCAAAAACATGACGAAAGGGAGAAATAAGAAAAAACTCCCAGCCCCCAACCCTGAGAACATTGATCCAGGAGAGGCAAATACAAAAGAGGTTGAGGGCAGCAAAAATGCAACATCAAACACAGCGTTAGCGGACATAAAGAGATATATTCAGGACCTCATAAGCTGGACCAAAACTGAAATATTAATTCAAATTAAACAAAGGATAAGTAGATTAACAAAAGAAGGGCTGGGCACCTCTCAAGAAGACACAGAAAGAAGAATGGAAGAACACAAATGGAGAGAAAAATTTAATGACGAATTCAGAAAAAAACTAGAATTCATGAAGCAGATTCAAAGAGATTATCAGGAAACTAAAGACTCCATAGAAAGCTGGCAAAACTGCTTGAAAGAAACCAAAGATCAACTATCAAAAATTGAACACAGGCTTGCAATGTGAGGTCATGAAAGGGAAGATCTCTTAAAAATAACAAGGGAGCAGGCAGTAAAGATACAAAGACTGGAAGATGACAAGAGAATCTATAACTTAAGAATAAAGTATGTGAATGAAGAAGCGGGAATCAAATCAGAGGAATTAAAACGAATTTTCACAGAAATTATTAAGGAAAATTTCCGAAGCATAGAAAAAATAAATGATATGCAGAAGTATGAAGCATACAGAACTCCAGCCACCTACAAGCCAAACAGAACTGCACCCAGACACATAATAATCAAGATCCCAGAAATTCAATATAAGAACAGAATATTAAAAGCCATCAGAGAAGAGAAACAGATCACCTATAAAGGAAAACCCATCAAAATCACGGCAGACTTCTCCACACAGACCATCAGGTCAAGAAGAGCTTGGAGTAAAGTAATTCAAGCGCTGAAGGAGAACAATCTCCAGCCCAGATTGATGTATCCTGCAAAACACTCTCTAGAAATTAATGGAGAGAGGAAGTCTCCCAGAAAGCAGCATCTCGGGCTGTCTCTTTGGGACCCAAAACTCTCGGACACGTAGAGTGGCCTGGGCTGTTTGGATCGAAAGTCTGCGCAGACCTGCATCTTGGCGCAACTCTTTGGGGCTGGTAGGCCCGCCCTTCATCCACAATGAACTGCCTGGAGACCGGCATCTGCGCCGGGTCTGTTTGGGCCCGTAGCCCCGCCCTTCATCCCCAGGAAGTCTCCCAGAAAGCAGCATCTCGGCCTGTCTCTTTGGAACCCGAAACTCTTGGACCTGCAGAGTGGCCTGGGCTGTTTGGATTGGGAATATTATGGAGACTGGCATTTTGGCCAGGTCTGTTTGGGACTGGGAACTTTGCAGAAACCAACATTCTGGCCTGACTCTTTGGAACCTGTAGGCCCTTCACTCGTAGGGAACCTCCTGGAGACAAGCCTGGGACAAGGCACGGAGGCCTGGCCTGCCTGAGATTCCACAGGCTCTGGGGTGGCCACACCCA
>PVJX010033065.1:0-19955 GCA_004027295.1 Dolichotis patagonum
AGATGCCAGTCTCCACAAAGTTCCCAATCCAAACAGCCCAGGCCGAGCTGCTGGTCTCCGGGAGATCCACTGCAGGTGAAGGGTGGGCCTACGGGCCCCAAACAGACCTCTGAATTTCTATTATCTTCATTATTATATGTCTGAGTGTAGATTTATTTTTGTGATGGCTAGTTTGAGTTCAACATGCCTCACTTATCTGGATGTCAGATCCTTTTCCCGTGCTTTGGAAGTTCTCGACCACCACAGCTATAGTCTCTTTATGTCATTTGTGTTTAATCCTGACACCTATCATTTCTACATTGTTTCCCCCATTATGTCTTGCAGTCATTTAACTGTTATATCCTGGTTCTTTGTTAATTTTAAGAAATCTTTGCTTTTATGATCACCAGCTACCTTTCTGTCCTTTAGGTCTGAAAATCTATTGCCAGCCTCCAGTGGAGTCTTTAATTTCTTGAACATCATTTGGAGTCTGTCCCATGCATTCCAATTCTTCTCTATATTGCTAATTCATAGTTTCTGTCATTTTATGCACCTCTTTTTTAATCTATTTTTTTTAGATATGCTCAGCAAACTATTATGCTTGTCATTTCTTTTTTTACCTGAGATATTATTTCTGATCTGATTTCTTTACATCCTCATGAAGTAGTTTGTTTACTTCAGTTGCCATCATTCCAGAAAATTCAAGTGTGTGACCTTTGCTTTCTGCAATGTCCATGTCTCCTGGACTTGTTCTGTTTGGGGTGGGGAATGGAGATCATCTTTTGCTTCTTCATCTTGACATTTTCTTTGGTCTCCCCAGACTAGCAGGTTGTGGGGTCCCAGGCAGTTCCCACATTGGCTAACTATCCACACTGCATGGAAATGTCAGGCATCTGGATTTCTCCTAACCCAAGTTCTTCAGGAGTCAATGGGTTATGGGGCTGGCTTCTCTAGACAATTGCAGCTTCTCTGACATGTGACTGACTGGTTGTCCCAGCTCACACTGGTTACCCAACAAAGAGTCCTGATGGCAGCCAGCGTGCACTTGGGGACTGGGCTAGCTGCTTCTCCCCACCCATGCTGTCTACCTATGGAGCCACACACTTACATTCTTACATGCTGTGCTCACTGGTGCATGCATAGTTATCTTGATTACATAATTGTTCCCCATTGTGTGCCTACAATGATAACTGGGAATCATATCCTCAAAGGTATCAAGAAGCATCCTTACATTCCCCAAGCTTTGAGCACTTTGGAGCATCTTATGGTTTGTACTTGGATGTACCCCCAAATCCTCTTGAGGTCATAAAGTGTGGATTTTTCAATGGTGACTGAATTTAGAGTTTGTGATTGGGTCATTGTCTAATGCTGGAATTGGCAGTGTGAGCACTACACTTGCCATGGAGTGAGTAGCCTACATTAAATATACAGGAAGAAAAGATGCTTACATTTTCCTTTTTGCCCCTTTCACTCTTGTTTCTTTTGAGAACTGCTTCCACCATAAACCGCTGCTCCTCTCCCTGCCTTGGAGCCAGCTGATTATGGACTGAAATTTCCAAAACCTGTGAGCTAAATAAACCCTGCATTTCCTAATACTTTTTGAGACAGGGTCTCACTATGCAGTTCAGGTTGGCCTTAAACTCACTTTGTAGCATAGGTTGGTCTCTACCTCACAACTATCCTCCTGCCTCAGCCTCCAGAATGCTGTGATTACAGTCATGCACCACCATGCATGGCCTCCTTTTTTTTTTTTTTTTTAGTATCGAGTATTTTGTCCTAACAAAGGACACAAAAGCAACTAACACAGAGCAGTTTCCACAAAAAGATTCAAGATATAGGAGTGAGGTCCAAAGATGGCAGACCAGTAGGTAGCAGGAAAGGGACCCTCTCTGAGAGAGACAGCTTAAATGCCGGAATAAAACACCCTGGAGAGACCCGAACAGAGAGAGATGGACTCTCGCAACCCACGACAAAATTAAAGTGCAAAAAACCACTCAAATATGAGGTCCTAGGGCTACCATAAGAGAAGTTAAGATCAGCAAACACAGCACACTCCTCGAGCCACCTGAATCCCTGCCGGAGACCTGACAAAGCAATCTGCACCAAAGCGACTGGCTTGAGCTGCTGGACCGCGGCGCTGAACAGCCCTGCATGTGGCTTGCCCGGACCGGTCCTGCACGCGACCGATCCAGAGGCACCATGAATTTGCACCACAGCTGCTCTGAAGCTGGAGGTCGGGGAGCCCAGCAGTTCTCGGGGACCAGCATCAACACGTGGTCAGTGATGGGAATAAGACCCTCCCATGGGAAAGGGGAAACCAACTGGACAACATGTTGGATTTGGGCAGGAGAGCCTTAACTCCATAAGGAAGTGGCTTCAGTTGGTCGCTCCCCTCGCCAAGTGGATTGGTGGAATCTGCTTGGACTAGGCTGCACCCCTGGCTGGGACCCAGTGAGTAGCTACAAATTAATTCCCTGAGATCAGGGCACACTGATGCAGTGAAGGCCTGCAAAGGTTGACTGGCCCGTAGGGGAGGAGCCAGAGCACATGCCCGTGCCTGAACTTTAATCTCTGATAACTGACTGAAGAGGGCAAAAGCTCCTAGCCTGCGCCCTCTAGAGGAGACTTAACCAACAAGAAAAGGGGCTGGGAATTACACTGTACACTTGTATGGCAGGAACCAAAAACATGAAGAAAGGGAGAAATAAGAAAAAAAAACCAGCCCCCAACCTTGAGAACATTGATCCAGGAGAGGTAAATACAAAAGAGATTGAGGGCGGCAAAAATGCAACATCAAACACAGTGTTAGTGGACATAAAGAGATATATTCAGGACCTCGTAAGTGGGACCAAAACTGAAATATTAATTCAAATTAAACAAGAGATAAGTAGGTTAATAAAAGAAAGGCTGGGCATCTCTCAAGAAGACACAGACAGAAGAATGGAGGAACACAAAAGGAGACAAACATTTAATGAAGAATACAGAAAAAACCTAGAATTCATAAAGCAGATTCAAAGAGAATATCAGGAAACTAAAGACTCCATAGAAAGCTGGCAAAACTGCTTGAAAGAAACCAAAGATAGACTATCAAAAATTGAACACAGGCTCTCAATGTGGAGCCATGAAAGGGAAGATCTCTTAAAAATAACAAGGGAGCAGGCAGTAACAATTGGAAGGCTAAAGGATGACAAGAGGATCTATAACTTAAGAATAAAGCATGTGAATGAAGAAGCAGTAATCAAAACAGGAATTACAAAGGCTATTCACAGAAATTATTAAGGAAAATTTCCCAAGCATAGAAAAAAGAAATGATATGCAGATGTATGAAGCATACAGAACTCCAGCCACCTACAACCCAAACAGAGCTACACCCAGACACATAATAATCAAGATCCCAGAAAGTCAATATAAGAACAGAATATTAAAAGCCATCAGAGAAAAGAAACAGATCACCTATAAAGGAAAACCCATCAAAATCACGGCAGACTTCTTGACACAGACCATCAGGTCAAGAAGAGCTTGGAGTAAAGTAATTCAAGCGCTGAAGGAGATCAATCTCCAGCCCAGATTGATGTATCCTGCAAAACTCTCTCTAGAAATTAGTGGAGAAACAAGATGCTTCCATGACAAAGAGGAACTAGGAGAATTTGTGACCACCAGCCCAACCCTACAAAAAATACTGAAGGACATTCTAGGGAGAGAGAACAAGAATATGAGCATTTCAGGAACAGTGGCAGAGAGGCCTCAGTAAACAGGGCAGATAGTGGAGTGGAACAGAAAAGTAGACAACCAATGGCAGAAAAATAGAATAGCAAAAATGAGGCAGAGAAGATTGGCTGTAATTTCTAGTATAGAGGGCCTTGAAATATTAACAGAGAGAAACACAGGCAGAGTAGATCAGGAGATAGGGTCCATTGAGATGCTCTATATAGGGAGGCAGTGGGACCCGAAACAAGCAGTGCACCCCATGGGAGTGAAAGGGGAGGAATTGTCTAAAAAAGGGAGGCAGAGGATATTGCTAATTGGGTAACAAGATTTAAAATTTACATTATTCTCACCACTCTGCTTGGATGAATTACATGCTGTTCCAGTTTGTCTACTTATACTAGACTTGAGGACATGGTCAGCTATCCCAAAAATAAGAGCACATATTATGGTAATCATCCCTAATTTTCCTTTCAACTTAATCTGAAGCCCTTTATAACTTATACTGTCTTATTATGACTGATCTTATTTGAATCTGGTTTGTTAGATTGCTACTCTGTATTGACTGATTTTATTTAAATCTGTTATGATGGATAGCATCAAGTCTAAGAGTATAGGCAACTACACTGAAGATGATAAGATTCACTAAGATACCTAGTCTGGTTTGATTATTACTTGCTTTTGAAGTCTTATAATGTCTCCAATGCTTCGTTTTTATTAATGTTGTTATATACTGCTGAGACACCATGGTAACCATTGTAGATCACCTAGTATTGTGGTTTTATGTGACTTTTTTGCTTCATGCTTTTCTAGGAATTGTTTTGTTTTATCTTGCTTTGTTTTGTTTTTACCTCTACTACAGAAAGGCTAGATATACATTGAGAGACTCATGCATGTGTAGAGCTTTTAAACAGTTTATAAGAACCAACTATATAACACATGTTGAAATGAACAACTACTTTGAAGAATAAGAGACACTACAATACCCAGTGCTGATTCCATAATGTCGTGATGTGAAATCAAGCAAAACTATCACTTTTTGTTCAAAGTGATTTTAGCTTGTTTTGTCTTGTTTAAGTTCAACACACATGAAGGTATGGTCAGCTGTTTTGAGGAGAATGAGAGACACTATGACAGCCATTCTTGGCTTCCCTAATGTCTGGTCTTAAAGACCTGAAATGCCCTCCTCGTCTTGCTCAGATCCATTCCCTAATGTGTTGTTTCATGTTAATTCCCTGTATGTGAAAATATGGACAACTATTTGGAAGAAAACAAGAGTCAATATGATAGAGTGTGACTATCTCAGATTGTCTAGTTTTGAAATTTATGTCTCTTACACTGCTTTCTTGTGATCCACTTTGTTCTGTTTTGTTGTGTTTAATTTTACTCTTTTGATATAATTGCATGTATGTTTGCGTGGGTAAGATGGATGACCATATTGCTGTTTTTGTCAGACCGTGGAGCAGAACTGTTAACAGTCTTACTGTTTGAATGTCTACTTTACATGTTTTAACTTTGTAATTTGAACAACCATTTCCATGAAATCAGTATGTAATTTGTCAAGTAATAATTTCTTAGGATTTTTTGTTGTTGTTCTTTTCCTTTTTTCCTTGGAATTCTGTATTGTTGCTAATCTTTATTCTGTTTTGTTTTGTTTTCTTTTTTCTCTTTAAATAAAATTTAAAAAACAATATAAAAATAAATTTAAACAAGATTCAAGATATAGTATATATGGAGTTAATAAGGAGTTTTTCATTGGCCACCTGCCAGAACATGGTGGAAGAATGCAGAATGGCTGTGTGAACACTGGAGAGTCTGAAAAAAGTTTCAACTATCTAGAGCTCTCTGCAAAGTCCAGGGCAAGTCAGTGTCAGAAAACAGAAGACTTGTGCCAGAAGACTGAAGGAAATGCACACAAATGTCCGAGGCAATGGTGAAGACCAGACATCCTCCAGATTAATAAGAGGCAGATTACCTTATTTTCTTTTTTATTCTACCCATGCTCTTACAAGCTACAATCTTTGTTCCAGCCACATCTAGGGTAGGTCTTCCCTCTTCTGCATACTCACAGTACCCATGCCAATCATCTACATACACATAGCACTGTGCTCCATTGATATGATAGACATTTCTTCATTCATTCAACTTGACATAACAATTAACTATCGCAACTATATTTTAATACAGACTCATCAACTTTATTTAGCAGTAGCAAAGGTTTATTAAAGGTAGAAAAAGAAATCAGCTCTTCAGAGTGAGTTTGGATCAAGTCAAACCATTAAAAGTATACCCTACAGAGGGAGGGTGGGCCACAGTGCAAGACAGAACACAGTGGCCAAAAACTCAGTGTGGACATCAGTTTTTTTTTATCATGGACACCTCATGCTGATGTCAGATCTAGCCTCTCCCATTAAAAACATGCTCCACCAGAGGATCTCAGTAGTTTGCGGAAGCATTGGCCACCCCTCAACCTGCCCAGAGGACTTAGATAGGCCAGTATGAGCATCAGTAACACCTTCAACTATTTAGAGGGCCTCAAGAGGTACAGAAGAATGCAGGTGGGCCTTCCCCCTCCCCCAGAGGTTCTCAGAAGGTCAGCAGCAACCCTTCCTGTCACCCAGAGTTCTTTGGTGGGCAAGTGAGAGTGCAAGTGATCACTTCTTTCACACAGAGGACCCAGGGTGGGCACTTAGTGCTAGTGAGGCCTGCTCCTACCCAGAGGAATCCGATTGGCTCTGTGAGATTCCTGGTGGCCCAGTAGGGCTTGTTGGTTGTGCACCATGAACAGATGGTTGTGGTGGCCAGAAAAAGTGTCAAGCTTCAGTGAACATGTAAGATAAAGGTAGGCTTACATCAATACTCCTAGGCTGGTCAACCCATGAAAAATCCAGGACTCACCCTAGAGGAAGAGTTCAGGTGACTGACCCCTCCCTTACACTGTGGGGCCTGGCAACTGGGTGAGCATCAACCACACAATAAGACTCTAAGACACATGATTGACAGTCAAAACAAGCAGGCTTCAAAACCCCAAAATAAGAACCAAAGATAAAAATGACAAAATGGAGATGCAAACTGCAATCTCAAACCCCAGGCCATTTGAAAGAAGTACAGGACGTATTAACATAGACGATATTGTAAGACACACACCTGAAATTTCTGAAAAGATAGCAAGCAAAGTAAACAAACAAATCCATCACATTACAGAGGAACTCAGATCAAAATAATCTGCCAGGTTAAAAAAAAATCATGACCTTAATGAAGGAATGCTCAGCACAGCTAGAAAAGATATAGATAAGATACAGGAGCACAGCAAAATGATGGAAACTTTGCATGAACAATATAGGAAAGAAATAGAATGTATGAGCTCAGTAGTAGAATGCTTGCCTGAGACCCTGAGTTCAATCCCCAGTACCACAAAGAAAGAAAGAAAGAAAAAAGAAATAGAATGCATGAAACAGATTCAAAGAGATATCCAGGAAAATTAAGATTCCACTGAAATCTGGTAAAACCTCTTCAAAAAAACCAAAGACAGGCTTTCCAAAAAAAATCAAACCTTTAAGATGGTATTGCAGCTAGTGATCACATGAGAAAGAATTCTTAGAAATAAAAAAGGACCATGAAATAACAATTAAACAGCTCCAAAATTATACAAACAAAACAATAGCAGACTGATAGGTGTCAATGCAAATTCAGTAGTTAACACAAATGATATTAAAAAAAACTATTTGCAGAAGTAGTAACAGAAAATTTCCCAAGCATAGGAACACAATCTCATATACAAATAAGTGAGGCATATAGAACTCTAAATAGCCATAACCAAAATAAATCTACACAGACATGTATAACAGTCAAAATTCCATAAATTCAGCATAAAAACAGACTGTTGAAAACTGTTAGAGAAAAGAAACAAACCACTTATCAAGGAAAGCTCATTAGAATCATGACTTCTCAATACAAACTCTAACTCAAGAAGAAGGAAAAGTGAAGTATTTGAAGCCCTTAAAGAAAAACCTTCAACCCAGATTGATGTACCCTGCAAAACTATCTTTCAAAATTTAATGGAAAAATAAGATACTTCCATGACAAAAAACAACTGAAGAAATCCATGTTCACCAAACCAACCTTAGAAAGAGTACTAAAATGACCAAAATTTTTAAATGACCACAATTCCCAAAACACCACCAAGAAATGAGTAGGAAGGGCAAGTAATTAAACAAAGGGAAAAGTAGGGAACCAACAACAGGAAAACAATGTGACAAAGATAATCCAATATATATCAGGTAGAACCATCAATGTAAATGATCTCAATTCATCAAGTAAAAGAAATGGAATGGCTTAATGGATCAAGAAAAAGATCCAACAATATCCTGTATACAAGAAATACATTTAACTCAAAAAGAAACTCACAACCTAAAAGTCAAAGGATAGAAAACCATATTCCATATAACAGCAACCCACAAAAAAAAGAGGTAACTGTTCTGTTTGCAGACATTGTGAATTTCAAATCAAAATGATCAAAAGAGATAAAGAAGGTCATTATATATTGTTAGTGAAAAACTTCAAGAGGAAGTGACAACAATCTTACATACATGTGCACCAACTTTGAGAGCATCCATCTGTATAATATGAATAGACATGAAAATTCAAATATGCAATAACAAATTGTAATGAGGGGCCTTAATACCCCATTGTCACAAAGAAATGGATCAACTTGACAGAAAATCAGCAAAGACGTGACCAAACTGAATCAAACCTGTGAACAAATGGACTTAATACATGTTCACAGGATGTTCCACCCAAAAACATCAGAGTATACACTCTTCTCAGCTACACATGGAACATTCTCTAAAATGGGGCTGGGGACTTGGCTCAGCAGTGTAAGCACCTGCCTGGCAAGCACAAGGTCATGAGTTTGATCCCCAGTACCAAAAAATAAAATAAAATGAACCACACACTGACCCATAGAACATGGTTAAGTAAATTCAAAGGAACTGAAACTATTCCATGCATGTTATCTATGCATAGTGCACTGAAATTAGAAATTAATGGCAAAACAAATGCAAAAATGACATAAACACATGGAAATTAAATAAGCACACACAATTAAACAACCAATGAGTCACAGATGAAATTAAAGAAGGTATTAAATAATATCTATAATTAAATGAAAATGCAGATGTAACATACTGGAACATGTGGGACTCAAGGAATGCAGTTGTAAGAGGGAAATATATGGCAGTGAATTCTCACATCAGGAAAACAGAACAAGCACAAATAAACAACCTGATGCTGAACTTCAAGCTTCTAGAAAAAGAAGAGCAAGTCCAGACCCAAACTCATAGAAGGGAGGAAATTGTAAAAGTCAGAGCAGAAATTAACATACATGAGACTAAGAAAACAATACAAAGAATAAATGAATCAAAGAGTTGACTCTTTGAAAGAATAAACAAGATTGGTAAATCCCTATGCAACTTTATAAAAAAAAGAAAAAACTCAAATTCATGCAGTGAGGAACAAAAAGGGTGAAGTTACTATAGATCCTATGGAATTCAGAACAACAACACCTACTTTGAAAATCTTCACTTGCATAGGCTGGAAAACTCAGAAGAAATAGATTCACAGAAATATATGAATTACTAAAACTGAATCAAGAAGTTATAAAAATTTTAATAACCCAATATCAGTTACTGAAATTGAAAATATAATAAAAAATTTACCAACAAAGAAAAGCCCAGATCCTGATGGATTCATGGCTGAATTCCAAAAGAAATTTAGAGAAGATTTAGTGCTGATACTCTTCAAACTCCTTAATGAAATCAAAAGGGAAGCAATTGTTCTTAATTCTTTTCTGGAGGCAAGTATTAATTTGATAACAAAACCAGAGACAGACTCAACACAAAAGAAGAGCAAAGGCCAATCTCCCTAATGAACATAGATTCAAAAACTCTCAATCAAATGCTAGCAAACAGGATGCAGAAAATCATCAAGATTATACACCATGGGCTGGGGATTTAGCTCAGCAGCATAAGTGCCTGCCTTGCAAGCACACAGTCGTAAATCCGATCCCCGGTACCAAAACAAGATTATACACCGTGACCAAGTGGGATTCATCTCAGGAATCCCAGGATGAACCAACATATGCAAACCAACCAATGTAATACACCACAACAACAGAGCTAAAGATGAAAACCACATAATCATCTCAACAGATGCAGAAAAAGCTTTTCACAAAGTCCAACTTTCATTCATGATAAAACCCCTAAAGCTAATCAGAATAGAAGAGCTCTACCTCAATTTGATAAAAGCCATCTATAATATACCAACAGCCAGCATCATACTAAATGGACAAAAACTGAAAGCTTTCCCTGTAAAATCAGGAACAAGATGAAGATGTCCACTATCACAGCTATTCAACACAGCTCTGGAAATGTTACCTTAGCAATTAGATGAGACAGAAATAAAAGGATTAAGGATAGGAAAGGAAGAAGTTAAATTATCATTATTTGCAGATGACATGATACTCCACATAAAAGACCCCAAAACTCCACCAAAATACTACTAGAGTTAATAAACAAATTCAGCAGTGTAGCTGAATACAAAGTCAACTCTCAAAAATCAATAGCATTATTGTATACAAACAACAAACTCATTGAGAAAGAAACTAGAGAAATAATGCCTTTCACAATGGCATCCAAAAAAAATTAAATACTTAGGAGTCAAGCTAAATAAGGATGTGAAAGGTCTATATATTGAAATCTACAGTACTCTGGAAAAGGGGGTTGAAGAAAATATTAGAAAATGGAAGAATATCACTTGCTCTTGGGTAGGAAGAACCAACTTCGGGACAATGGCCATCCTCCAAAAACTGTTATAAAGATTCAATGCAATTGCAATCAAAATACCATTAGCGGACTACGCTCAGCGAACCCCAAGCAGCCATAAGACCGGGAACCCACCCTGGCCCCTGACTGCTCTCCCAGGTGGCAGAATCCCAGAGCACACCAGGCAAGCTTGGAACTCTGCACCCAGTCAGTAAGACCACACCCTGTGTCTGATACCACCCCGAAGTGCATGAAAGGGACCAGCGGGCCCAACAGGACTACACTCAGTGAACCCCAAGTGGCCAGCAGGGCCTGGAACCCACCCTGGGCACTGACAGTGCACACTTCTATGAAATCCCAGCATACGGGGCAAACTTGGAACTCTGTGCCCAGAGGAACCTTGGACTACAGCAGACTATCTGTGCTACCTTGAAGAGAGATTAAGTGACTGCCTCACGGTAACAAGATCTCAGATGGCTTCAGTCAGTGTAGTGAGTATGCCCCTAAAATAGAGGTGTACAGTGGGTAAATAGGGACAGTAGTAAAGCTCCCTCCAACTAACTGTAAGACCTTGGTAAGTCTGACAAGAGTGAGGGTGACCCCTTCCTACCACAGAAAACATCAGGCAGAGTGAGGAGTGTGCCAAGAAGGACTCCCCCAACCTGAAGAAAATCAAAAGGGCTTATGAGACACACAGGCACACAATGGGGACACAATAGGGCCTCAGCCAACACAAACACTATGGACAGGGAGATTTGATGACCTGGAATAACCTGAAGATAAAGTACTAGCAGGAACTAAAAGTTGACCTACATCAATACTACTAGGCTTGTCAGCCGAGGAAGAATATAGGGCTCACCCAACAGGCACTGCAGCAGGAAGTCAGGTGACTGGCCCACCTATTCATTGTGGGACCCCACAACTGGACAAACATCAACCTTACAGTAGGACCCCAAGATACACACTACCAACAGTTGACACTAGTGGGTCTGAAGGACCAAACACTAACTCAAAAGGGGAAAATGGCAAAATGAAAAAAGCAAAATGCAATCTCAAACATCCAGTCCATCAGCAGCAAGTATGGAGACACTGAAATAGAGGACTCCAAAAGTACCACACTGGAAATCTCTGAAAAGATAGCGAATGAAATAAGAAAAACAACTCTGTGAGGCCATAGAGGAAATCAAATTAGAAGTACTCTTCCATGTAAAGATAGAAGTAACAACTTTAGTAAAGGAGTTGTTGAGTGCAGCTAAAGAAGAAATAGAGAAAAAAGTACAGGAACATGGGAAACTGATTGAAACTTTGAACAAACAATATAGAAAACAAGCAGAATTCATGAAGCAAACTGGAAGAGACATTCAAGAAAAAAAATATTCTATTCAAAGCATGCAAAACCATTTAAATGAAGCTGAGGATAGGATTTTGGATGTTGAGGACAGGATTGCAATTAGTCACCATGAAAGGATAGAACTTTTAAAAATAACAAAGCAGCATGAAATGACAATCCAGAAGTTTCAAGATGAAGCCAAGTGAAACAATATAAGATTAATAGGCATTAGTGAAGACACTGGGGTCAATACAAATGACATATCTAAAATATTCACAGAAATAATAGGAGAAAATTTCCCAAACATGGGGAAAAAATCTGATATGTAGATAAGTGAGGCATATAGAAGTGAGGCATAAGTGAGGCATATCAAACAGTCACAACCAACATAAATTTACACCCAGACACATAATAATTAAGATCTCAGACATACAACATAAAAACAGAATACTAAAAGCTGTTAGAGAAAAGACACAAGTCACCTATGGAGGAAAGCCCATTAGAATCATAGAAGACTTTTCAGCATAAACGCTCAAGTTAAAACGTGCTTGGAGTGAGATATTTCAAACCCTGAAAGAAAACAACTTTGAACCCAGACTGATGTTCCCAGCAAAACTTTCATTCAAATTTAATGGAGAAACAACATACTTCCATGACAAAGAACAACTCGAGAAATTCATGTCCACCAAACCAACCCTAGAAAGAATGTTGAGAGACATACTAGACAGAGATAAAAATGACCACAATCCCCAGAACAACAGAAAGAAACCAGCAGGTAGGACAAGCAATTAAATAAGGGGGGGAAAGCAGAAAGCAAACAATTGGAACAAAACATGGCAAAGTTGAGTCAGTACATATCAGTGATATCCATAAATGTAAATGGCCTCAATTCAACTATCAAAAGAAATAGGTTAACAGAATGGATCAGGAAACATGAAACCACAATATGCTGTGTGCAAGAAACACACCTGACCCAAAAGGAAACTCATAGATTAAAAGTCAGAGGATGGCAAACAGTATTCCATGCAACAGAAACCCAGAAAAAGGTAGGGGTAAGTATTCTATTTGCAATGTGAACTTCAAACCTAAAATGATTAAAAGAGACAAAGAAGATCACTACATACTCATTAGTGGAAAAATTCAAGAGGAAGAATTAACAATTATAAATATATATGCACCAAACACAGGAGCACCCAACTACATAAGACAGATGCTAATGGACATGAAAAACCAAATACATGAGAACACAATTATTACAGGGGACCTTAACAGCCCATTGTCACAAAGAGATATATCAACTAGACAAAATGTCAGCAAAGAAGTGATAGAACTGAACCATACCTGTGAGCAATTGGACTTAGTAGATGTTTACAGAGTGTTCCACCCAACAACATCAGAATACACGTTCTTCTCAGTTGCACATGGGACATTCTCCAAAATAAACCATATATTATCCCATAAAACATTCTTAAGTAAATGCAAAGGTATTGAAATTATCCCATGCATACTATCTGACCATAGCACACTGAAACTGGAAATTAATGGCAAAAGAAATTGCAAAACTGGCATAAATACATGGAAATTAAATAACAAGCTTTTAAACAACCAGTGGGCTACAGAGGAAATTAAAGAAGAAACAAAGCAATACCTACAATTCAATGAAAATGCGGAAACTACATAATGTAATCTGTGGGATGCAATGAAAGCAGTCTTAAGAGGGAAATATATAGCAATAAACTGTCATATCAAGAAAACAGAATGAGCATAAATAAACAACCTAATACTTCATCTCAAGCTTCTAGAAAAAGAAGAGCACTGTTCAGGACTGGAAACATCGCAGGACCAGCAGCTGAGAGCTGGGCTGCTCAGGAGAGGTAGGCTGCTCAGGAGAGCTAGGCCTGCCCTTCTCCCCACAGGGAACATCTCCTCCCTAAGCTGAAAGCTGGGCCTGTTTGGGACTGGGAACATCTCAGGACTGGCAGCTGAGAGCCTGGGTTCTTCAGGAGAGCTAGGCCCGCCCTTCACCCGTAGGGAACATTGCGGGGAACAGTACAAGAGGGCCTGAGGTGCCTGGGTCTGCTGCTGCTGGGCCCGCCCCTCCTCCAGGAACATCTAGGAAGTCTGCCACAGGCGTGAGCTGCCTGGTACCACAGCTGCTGACCCGCCCTTCCACCAGGAACATTGGACTGCAGTGGACTACCATGCTTGCTCGATGAGAGACTCAGGAACCACTCACCCAAACAGAAGACTTCATCAGGTTTCAGTTCAGTGTGGTGAGTTTACCCAAAAAAATAGAGGTCTGCAGTGGGTAAATAGGGGTGGAAGTGAAACTCCCTCAAAGTGAAAGACCTTGGCTAACCTGCCAAGAGAGTAGGTAAGCCCCTCCCCCCACACAGAGAACATCAGACAGGTTGAGGAGTGCACCAATATTGCCCTGCCCAAATTTAGAGGAAATTAAAAGAACTTATGAGACCTCCAGTGACACAGTAGGGCCTCAGCTGACAAAAACACTATAGCCAGGGAGACCTGGTGACCTGCCACAACCTGAAGATATAACAACAGCAGGAACTAAGAGCTGCCCTACATCACTACTTCTGGGCTAGTTAGCCCAGAAAGAATATAGGACTCATGCAACAGGCACAGTAGGAGGAATTCAGGAGAGTAGATCTCCTCTTCATGGTGGTACCCAGCAATTTGACAAACATCAACCACACAGTAGAACCCTGAAACACACACTACAGAAACTTGTGACTGTTGGAATAGAAAGACCATAAATTTACCCAAAAGGTGAAAATGAATAAATGAAAAGACAAAATGCAATCCCTAACATCTAGTCCTACATCACTACAGGGGCAAGTGCAGATGATAATGAAATAGAGGACCCTAAAATTCATACACCAGAAATCTCTGAAAAGATAGCAAATGAAGTAAAGAAACAAATCCATGAGGCTATAGAGGAACTCAAATTAGAAATAATGTCTTATGTAAAGACAAAAGTAACAACCTTAGTAAATGATCTGCTCAACATAGCTAGAGAAGAAATAGATAAGAAACTACAGGAGCATGGGAAATTGATTGAAACTTTGAATGAACAATGCAGAAACAAGCAGAATCTACAAAACAAATTGAAAGAGATATGCAAGAAGCAAAAAATTGTATTGAAAGCCTGCAAAGCCATTTAAATGAAGCTAAGGATAGAATCTTGGACCTTGAGAACAAGATTGCAGATAGTGATCTTGAAAGGGTAGAACTTATAAAAACAACAAAGCAGCATGAAATGACAATCCAACAGCTACAAGATGATGCCAGGAGAAACAATGTTAGAGTAATAGGCATTAGTGAGAAGGCAGGAGACAATGCAAAGGATATAGCTAAGCTGTTCACAGAAATAATGGCAGAAAATTTCCCAAACATCGGGGGAAAATCAGATATACAAATAAGTGAGGCATATAGAATACCACACAGTCATAACCAACATAAACCTACACCCAGACATATAATAATTAAGGTTGCAGACATACAGCATAAAAACAGAATACTAAAAGCCATTAGAGAAAAGACACAACTCACCTACCAAGGAAAGCCTATTAGAATCACAGCAGACTTCTCAGCACAAACCTTCAGGTTAAGATGAGCTTGTAGTGAAGTATTTCAAGCCCTAAAAGAAAACAACTTTCAACCCAGACTGACATACCTAGCAAAACTGTCTTTCAAATTTAATGGAGAAACAAAATACTTCCATGACAAAGAACAACTAAAGAAATTCATATCCACCAAACCAACCTTAGAAGGAGTGCTAAAGGACATCCTAGGTAGAGATAAAAATGACCACAATCTCCAGAACAACAACAGGAAGAAATCACCAGGCTGGACAAGAAAATGAACAAGAGAGAAAAGTAGGAAACTAACAACAGAAACACAACATGGCAAAGTCAAGCCAGTACATAACAGTGATATCCATAAATGTAAATGGGCTCAATTCACGTATCAAAAGAAACAGGTTGACAGAATGGATCAAGAAACAGGATCCCACAATATGCTGTATACAAGAAACACATCTGACTCAAAAAGAAACTCATAGATTAAAAGCCAAACAATGGAAAACAGTATTCCATGCAACAGGAACCCAGAAAAAAGCATGGGTAACTATTCTATTTGCAGACAATGTGAACTTCAAACCTAAAATGATTAAAAGAGACAAAGAAGATCACTACATACTCATAAGTGGAAAAATTCAAGAGGAAGAATTAACAATTATAAATATATATGCACCTATAAATATATAGGAGCACCCAACTATATAAGACAGATACTAAAAGACATGAAAAACCAAATATAGAAGAGCACAATTATTACAGATGACCTTAACAGCCCACTGTCACAAAGAGATAGATCAACTAGACAAAAATTCAGCAAAGAAATAATAGAAATAAACCATACCTGCAAGCAATTGGACTTAGTAAATGTTTACAGAGTGTTCCACCCAACAACATCAGAATACACGTTCTTCTCAGCTGCGCACAGGACATTCTCCAAAATAGACCATATATTATCCCATAAAACATTCTTAAGTAAATGCAAATGTATTGAAATTATCCCATGCATACTATCTGACCATAGCACACTGAAACTGGAAATTAATGGCAAAAGAAATTGCAAAACTGGCATAAATACATGGAAATTAAATAACAAGCTTTTAAACAACCAGTGGGCTACAGAAGAAATGAAAGAATAAATAAAGCAATACCTATAATTCCATGAAAATGCAGACACAACATACTGTAATCTGTGGGATGCAATGAAAGTGATCTTAAGAGGGAAATATATAGCACTAAACTGTCATATCAAGAAAACAGAATGAGCACAAATAAACAATCTAATGCTTCATCTCAAGCTTCTAGAAAAAAAAGAGCAAGTTAAACCCAAAGCTCATAGAAGAGAGGAAATTGTACAGATCAGAGCAGAAATCAATGCAATTGAAACTAAAAAAAATACAAAGAATTAATGAATCAAAAAGCTGGTTTTTTGGGAGACTAAACACAATTGACAAACCTCCAGCTAACCTTATAAATAAAAAGAAAGAAAAAACCAAAATTCAGGCAATAAGGACCAAAAAAGGCAGAAATTACTATAGATCCCATGGAAATTCAAAAGATCATGAACAGCTACTTTGAAAATCTCTGATCACATAGAGAGGAAAACACAGAGGAAATGGACAGATTTCTAGAAACATATGAACTACCAAAGCTCAACCAATAAGATATAGCAATTTTGAATAACCCAATATCAGCTATTGAAATTGAAAACATAATAAAAAACTTACCAACAAAGAAAAACCCAGGTCCTGATGGATTCTCAGCTGAATTCTATAAGAAATTTAGAGGAGACTTGATGCCAGCACTCCTTAAAATATTCATTGAAATTGAAAAGAAAGAAATCCTCTCTAATTCATTCCTGGAGGCAATTATTACTCTGATACCAAAACCAGAGAAAGACCCAACCAAAAAGGAGAATGATAGGCCAATCTCAATAATGAACATAGATGCAAAGATTCTCAATAAAATACTAGCAAATAGAATGCAGCAAATCATCAAGAAGATTATATATCATGACCAACTGGGATTCATTCCAGGAATACAGGGATGGTTTAACATACACAAATCAATAAATGTAATATACCACATCAACAGAGCCAAAAAAAACCACATGATCATCTCAATAGATGTAGAAAAAGCTTTTGATAAGGTCCAACACCTGTTCATGATAAAAACCCTTCAGAAACTTGGAATACACGGTGTCTATCTCACCCTTATAAAGGCCATCTATGACAAACCAACAGCCAATATTATACTAAATGGACAAAAACTGAAATCTTTCACTTTAAAATCAGGAACAAGACAAGGATGTCTATCAACACTCCTTTTCAATATAGTTCTGGAAACACTAGCCAGGGCAATCAGACAAGAGAAAGAAATAAAAGGAATGAAGATAGGAAAGGAAGAAGTTAAATTATCCCTATTTGCAGATGACATGATATTCTACATAGAAGACCCAAAAAGCTCCATTAAAAGACTACTAGAGGTAAAAAACAAGTTCAACAGTGTAGCTGGCTACAGTCAGTTCTAAAGTTCTAAAAGTCAATAGCATTCCTGTACACAAACAAGAAACTCACTGAGAGAGAAATAATGGAAATATCGCCCTTCACAATAATATCTTAAAAAAAAGAAATACTTAGGAATCAACCCAACTAAAAATGTAAAAGACCTATGTACTGAAAATTATACTATGCTAAAAAAGGAGATTGAAGAGGATATTAGAAAATGGAAGGATATTCCTTACTCTAGGAAGAACCAACATCGTGAAAATGGCCATACTCCCAAAAGTGTTATACAGATTTAAAGCAGTCCCAATCAAAAAACCATTGACATACCTCACAGATCTAGAGAAAAGACTCCAAAAATTTTCATTTGGCAACATAAGGAACCTAGAATAGCTAAGGTAATTCTGGGCAATAAAGGCAAGGCAGGAGGCATCTCAATTCCTGACTTGAAACTGTACTACAAAGCCACAGTGATAAAATCAGCATGGTAAAAAAACAAAGAAATCAGCATGGTACTGGCAAAGAAATAGACCTGATGATCAATGGAACAGATTAGAAGATGCAAGTGTAAGTACAAAGATACTCAGCAACCTGATATTAGACAAAGGGGCTAAACATGTTCACTGGAGGAAAGATAGCCTCTTTAATAAATGGTGTTGGAAAAACTGGCTCTCCACATGCCGAAGACTAAAACTAGATCCATGCCTCTCACCATGCACAAAACTAAAGTCTAAATGGATCAAAGACCTAAACATTAAAACAGAAACACTAAATCTACTAGAAGATAAGGTAGGCAGAAGTGAGACATAGAGGTAGGTAGAGAATTCATAAACAAAACGCAAGCTGCACGGGAAACGCTTCAGAGAATCAACAACTGGGATCTCATATTATTGAAAAGTTTCAGCACTTCAAAAGAAATCACCATCAGAGTGAAAAGAAAACTCACAGAATGGGAAACAATTTTAAACAGCAACCCCGAAGAGACAAGATGGCGGACTGGTAGGTAGCAGGAGAGAGACCCTCTCTGAGAGAGACAGCTCAAATGCCAGAATAAAACACCCTGGAGACACCCAAACAGAGAGAGATAGACTCTCACAACCCAGAAAGAAACTAAATCGCAAAAACTCGCTCAAATATGAGGTCCTAGGGCTACTATTAGTGAAGATAAGATCAGAGAGCACAGCACCCGCCTCGAGACACCTGAATTCCTGCCCGACCTGAACAAGCGATCCGCGCCGAAGCAACTGGCTTGAGCCGCCGGAGCACAGAGCTGAACAGCCCGGCGTGCAGCTCGCCGGGACCGGCACTGCACACGACCCACCCAGAGGCACCGTGAATTCCCACCGCAGCCCGCTGAAGTCGGAAGTCGGGCAGTCCAGCAGTTCTCGGGGACACGGTGAGCAATGGGAATAAGACCCTCCCACGGGAAAGGGGAAACCGACTGGACGACATGTTGGATTTGGGCAGGACAGCCCTAACTCCATAAGGAAGTGGCTTCAGCTGGTTACTCCCCTCGATGAGCGGATTGGTGGAATCTGCTTGGACTAGGCCACGCCCCTGGCAGGGACCCAGTTACTTCCCTGAGATCAGTGCACACTGATGCAGTGAAGGCCTACAAAGGTTGACTGGCCCAAAAGGGAGGAGCTAGCGCACACTGCCCCTGGGTAAACTCTAATCTCTGAAACCTATTGAAGAGGGCTAAAGCTCTTAGCCTGAGCCCTCGAGAGGAGCCTTAAACAACAAGAAAAGGGTCTGGGAATTATACTGTACACTTGTATGGAAGGAACCAAAAACATGACGAAAGGGAGAAATAAGAAAACGCTCCCAGCCCCCAACCCTGAGAACATTGATCCAGGAGAGGTAAATACAAAAGAGACTGAGGGCAGCAAAAATGCAACATCAAACACAGCATTAGCGGACATAAAGAGATATATTCAAGACCTCGTAAGCGGGACCAAAACTGAAATATTAATTCAAATTAAACAAGAGATAAGTAGATTAATAAAAGAAGGGCTGGGTA